>JAYJME010001112.1:0-17812 GCA_036873775.1 Costaria costata
CACAGCACTGGGACATCTCGCACGGGTTGTCGTCGCACTTCACCTTGTGGGCATCCTTGATTGGAGTGTAGCCGTTAGGGCAGCCGATGAAGTTGCAGTACTGCACCTGGAGAGAGGGGAATGGTGTAATATATATCGAAGGCCGGTTAACGAACAAATCATCAACGACTGGCCGCCTCGAGAACATGGTTGTTCGCAGTGTTGGCCAATCGAGATTGTTGAAGGGTTTTTCTGGGGGGTTTGGCGGGTTACCTTGCGCATTATCCACTGCAGTTACAGTACCAATCATGTTTTATAAACTTTTTGACGGATGAGTTCTAGCGGTGCGCAACCCGCTGAACGTTCGCAGTCGACGTCTCAACACATGTATGTGCTGCTTTCATGGCCTGACCAGCTGAGCGCTTACTATGGATATTCTCACACTTCATTGGCCGTCTGGTTTCTCCGTTTGCCCGTTCTTGTGCGACGACAGCTATATGATTACTACTACAACTACGAGCCATATTTAGGCATACTATATATGCAGCGATGTCGAGAGAAAAGTAGAAGATTTGACCACTATTCTGCAAGAACCAAACCCCGAGATATATAGCGAGATGGCATCGTGCTTGAGACGCCCGTCCCATCCACGAGTGCTTGCGTCGTCAACCTCTAGCTTGGCTAGCTAGAATGGCATGCCCTGCCGCTGCTACTGTGATGCCGAATGAAAGTCGCGGAGAGTAGAGCAATACGTTATTCGCCCCTACTGTGCACACAGGTTGAAACGTTTTGTTTTTCAACATACCGGCGGCTTGTACGAAGAGGCGCGCCTTCCGTGAGCGCCCAACTCGGCCTTATCCGCAGCGTCTGCAAGGTGCACGACGTCACGGTTGAAGAGTCACAACACGGAAACAGAAGCGAATCAGGGGAAGAGGTGGTGTCCGCGAGCTAGCATGAGAAGAAGCTATAACAGCAGCTTTAACCCAGGCGGCGGTACATAGCGCGGCGATACATTATCAATTGACGCTGAGGTTACACATGCTACGGTGGGGGTCCTGCTATATATTGCACCCTAAAGCTACCGGATTGGAGGAATTTGTACGTATACCTCACCTAGAAACTGGCTTTTGACAAATATTGTATGCGCTACGAGCAAAACGTGACATGAACAACCCCCACGACCTAGGTGTATATATCGGATGTTCACCATACCTGGTTGCTACGGTGTGTAGAGGGGTCTACCCCCGGATAACACTACCCACGTTAAGGTACCTCAGGCGAAGTGTCTCGTTACCTCTGTCGAGTGAGTAGGGCTCTTTTTGGTTTTGGTTTTGGTCCGGTGCAGCGCGATAAACACCTCTAAGGTGGGGAAAATGTTTTTCGAAATAGAAAAATAGTTGAAATTTTTAGACGACAGCAAAAACAAAACATGTATTCGCTTTTCCGAGTGGCGCTGATCGGCTCCAATAAATGCTACATCGGTGCCACCCCCTATCGTAGCGCAAACGGGAGTTCCGCCACATGAAGGGTACTTCCTCAGTTAAAGGAACCCCTTCACTTCGGCAGTAGGTTTTGCAAAACAGCTCGCTACAAGGCTAGTCCTCTCGGGACACGCGCCTGCGCAACAGCCCCAATGGGACCTGCATCAAGCCTGCCATAATGTTCCGTAGTGTGTCAAGGTCAATCGATTGATCTCTTCATTTTACTTTAAATTTTAATATCATCTGTGGTCCTAAACCTTACTGTTGCTCGGCGGTTCGATGGGTGTTGTCGTCGGTATTCTGCTCGTCAGGGCGCACGTTACGACGAAGCACCAGGCTCGACAGAAGTAGTTTCCTGGATTGACAAACGGCACTCGTCATTTGTACTCCTTTGATAGTACTCAACTCTGCCCATGTCTCGCCCAAGCAGTGACTTGGACTATTTACACCAAGAATGTTGAATCTAAGTATAAGGCTATGAGCGGCCGAATATTACCTTCCGAACGTTACAGACTCTGATTCGTGCAGCGACAGCTTTTTAAACCGCCGCAAATGACTACAGTATCCTACATTGACACCCAGAGTCACATATGCAAGGTCTGCGTCTACGATAGCCCCTCCCCCAAACCAGCGAATTTCTTTAACGAACGTTTCGTGGCTGTTCGACACGAGGAAGGATGCCATGAAAAACGTGCTTTCCAATAATTTATTGTTCGCGAAGGACTATATCAAACGATGACGTCGAGGTGTTCAGAGGCACCGTATTTCAGGATATACGGCCTGCAGCTGGTTTCAAAACCGGCGAATTCGTTAAAGAAAAGTTGGAGGGGCTATCGCAGAACGACTCTGAGATGACTCCTTGCTGTTGCCTTGGCGGTAACCTTGTGTGGTTGACCCGTGCTACGATAGAGGTGCACCCATTGTTTCTGAAGCTCTTCACTTTAGGAGCTCCATATCACACCCTAAAACTGTTTTTGAGTAATATGGAAGGGCAGCCGGTGAGCAAAACCATGGACTAGGCATTAAAAACAATCATATTGCTAAACAAGAATGACATTCGGACGATTTTGGGTTAAGGAGCCTCGGTATTCAGAAACGAAAAAAGTCAAAAAGTGCAACCTCTATCGTAGCACGCGTCGGTTAGTAAACAATCGATACGATCACGGCGCTATGCTCTCGACACGTGTAGGACGGTGAATTCCGCCCGCTTGCGGTGCAGGAATGTCCACTCACCCTTCTTGGAAGACGGGACACGTGCGCCAGAGGCCGTGACGCCGAGAGTCACCAAAGCCATGACGAAGGGAACAAATCGCACCATCTTGATCGTGCCTTGTGCGTCTGGGTGCTGTGCTACAATGCTTTCTTTGTTGGGGAAGAACAGGGTTGAAATAGGAAAAGAGGCAGAGGAAGGTGAAAAGCACACAACTGGGAAAGTGTGAGCTCAACATAGGTTAGATTACCAACCGCTATTGTGATGGGTGGGGATCGTATTTTTCACAGTCAGCACTGTAAACCTCTGAACTGCAACAGTTCGGAGAAAACGTTTCCACGGAACGAAGTCCGGCAACCCTCTTGACCAAACCGGAGACGTGTCTGGTACAATGAGGGGCATAGCTGAACGTCCTCGTTGAATTCAGGGACGAACTTTCTCGCGCGGGAGGACAAACGATTAGTGCCAGAGTGCCCCACGTTTGCGTCGTCTGTACGGTCCACTTCTAGTACTGTGGCTGTCAAACAGTACATGGAGACAACGAATGGTAGTGGTTACAGGATCAGACAGAAGGCGGTTGGTCACGACGGGGGCAGGAGACATTTTTTTCAGAAGAGTAAACCCATGGTGACCATATGATGAAAGTATCTGCCACGGCATCGATGCCAGCAGTATCTGATACCCTGGCTTGGGGTTCTTTGAAAACATCTACGGTATCTATGTAGCAGTGCCCCACTTACATCTAACCCCGGTGCCTCGAGCGGGCCGTCCTTGGCTAGCGCGCGGTATCAACATACGAAGTATACTTGCAAGACTGGGATGACTGTTCCCATGTTGCCTAATCGGCAATACCTGACCCGTCGAGCATCGAGAACACCGGGGTATCAAGTACTGGTAGTCCCTTTGCTACGAACGTCCACTGGTTTAACCCGGTTCCTGCGGTAATTCAACCCCAAGATCATCAATAGCTACTTCGGGCTCAGGTATACACTCGTACGCAATCTACGAAGATACGTCAATACCCGATATAAACAAACCATCCCCGCATCTTCTACTACTACGTCTCACCGATGTAGAGATTGCTGGTGCTAGACGGGAATATGAAGAGTGGTTCGCTGTGGGGTGGCCGCCTGCTTTTAGTTCGAGGCGGACCCCCCTGGCAGGCGTTGTTCCATCGGATAGAAGTAGAAAAATAAAAGTGCGGAACAAATCACTGAACAAATTTGTTCGTTTTCGGCGTAACATTTGCCGAGTGTGGACCGTCGGGGCTGCGACGGCTGACGTATGGAGGCTAGGGCCATACATAGGAATATGAGGGGAAATGGAAATGTGGGCAGGCAGTTGATTGATTAAACCATCCACACCCATCCTAAAAAAGGCGCCTAGATCAGAATAAACTTTAAGGTGTAACTGGTTCGTACAAACACGGCTCGTTGCAGCTTCCGCCAATACGTTCGCGAGCTGGCGTCGGGTCATGAGCAGGCCCTTGTTGTACTTGATGCAGCGGCAACCAAAGAAGATGCCACACTGGTTTCTTCACAACCCTATACTAGGTCCCAGGAACAAAGCACGTGTCCTTAGCCGTCTAGGTGCACATTTTGAACAATATTCTAGAAGGGTTCTGGCCTTGGCAAGACGCAGCCAGGTATTGTTCTGTCATACGCGGGAAGCTTTGGGCGCGTTGCCTGCACGCTGCAACCATGCCACCATATTATAGTAATTGCCCTGGAGAATATACGTACTACAGCGACGTTGGCTTCAACACGCCGAGCGGAAAAATAAAAATGCCCGCGGTGAAAAGGTGAATACATCGGCGAGAAGAACATTGTTTGTTGTGCTCATTTATTCGGCATCTATCATCTCCGTTTCGATCGTTTCTATCATACTGACGCAGATTACTGCAACAAGATACGTGCAACGAACGGGAGAGCGCTTGGCATGCCATACAGTTTTGATCCACATCAGCAACCATACACGCTCCAATGTACGAGCCAACCATTTTATTTCGGTTGCCGTTTTCTTCGTAGTTTCTAATCACAGGAGAACATACTGTACGTAGTATTTATATCCCACAGCAGTATGAGTAGTTACAAACACCTAGCAGGGTACAACTGTATTAATAGTATTATGTCGTCTCTCAAAAAAAATATGAAATAATTGGTTCACACTATTAATAGCCCAATTCAATCTGCAGTTACCTTATCGTGTCCCTCGAACATGATCGTTGTTACTATTGTTATTATGGTTGTTGCTACTATTGTTCTTACTGTTGTGTCATATTGGTATTGATATTCGTATTCTTCTTCTTTTGGTTATTATGTGATGTAGTACTAATCGTATTATTAGTATTATTCGTATTATTTGTATATAAATTTTGTTGTCATGAATATTATTATGATTTTTATGATTGCTATTATTGTTATTTTAGTGTTAGTATTATTACTACAATGATCCTTTTAGTTAAATTAATGTTATGACACGTGAAGTTACAGTATTATAAATGCATGTGTATACGCAATCACGACTAGAATGGAGCGAGAAAAGGAAGCTCGAAGATAACAAATGGGATGGGAAAAAACAAATCTAAGATATATTACATATGACCATGGTCCGTGTCAGAGCAATGTTTTCCCAAGAGTTTCCCGACACGAAGATGCTCTTTTTTGATGGGGACGGTGGGTGTACGAAAATCCGAAAACACCGTCAAAACACTCATCTCTAAGCGGACGTACCTGTTCATTCGTTTATTTTTATGATTCATTTGCTTCTTTATCGTCGATAAACTAACAAAACAGATACTATTCGTTCTACCTGGGTGGTGAACTTTTCACAAAAACAAATCTGACGACGGATTTGGACAGAGCTCGCCCGATTTTCCCCAGGTGAGAGCTCCCCTTACAATCTGGTCGCAGGGGTTTTTATGTGGGGTAGGCTGTTCACCATAAACGGCATTGGACGGGATAAGAAGCAGCCCCTGCTGGTGCTTGGGTGGGATTTAGACGCGTAGACCCAACCCAACACTAACCTTAACCCTGACCCGAACCCGCACTCAAAACGGGCCAAAACACGAACTGGAACGCGGCTGCGCCGCGTTCGCCTCAATAAATGTAATTCCGAGAAACAGATGCAAAATAGTCCTCGGCCAATAAGATCGAGTAAATGTTGCCCTCCAAGATCCCTGCGACCAGATTGTAAGACTTACTGCCAGGTGGACCTCGTCTCCTAAAGAAAACACAACACAAATTTCACGAAGGTATAGGCGGGTCACCCGATGTGAGACGTCATAGTTTCTCGTTTTGCATAATAATAGGAAACGCATCAATAGGATAGTAAACTCAAGTACTGCAAACGATTCCTAGGGTCCGTCCCCAAACGCACCTACCTGTGGTTAAGGTTTGAAGGAAAGTGATATTGATATTGCAGTTCGATATATATTTGCAATCTTACTTGATTTTAGTCTGCTTCTTCTACGATAATAGCCCCCCCCTAAACCAGCGATACTATTTAACGAACGTTTGATGGCTGTTCGACACGAGGAAGGATGCTATGAAAAAAACGTCTTCCAATAATTTCTTGTTTGCGAACGACTATCGAACGACGACGTCGGTGTGGCTACGGGCACCGTATTTCAGGAGATACGGCCAGGAGCTGGTTTCAAACCCGGCGATTTCGTCGAAGAAACGTTCGGGGGGGCTATCGTAGAACGTCGCTTTAGAGTAGTGTCAAAAAAAAGGAAACCTGCCAAAACATGTTTTTCTTTCCTTGGCCCTGGTGATCACGACTATATATATGGTGGTCGTATCTCTTGCAATTCGTCGTACAATATTTGTGGCAGTTATTACTACTGTAGCCGAACACTGGTTGGGACAAACTGTTTTCTGCACGATTTTTTATGGCCCTCGGTAAATAACTTCAACTGAATCACCGTGCGAATGGCGCCGCCCCACAATGCAGATGGGGCAGTCGCGAAAACGTGAAAATGTGGTTCGAAATGTTCGTTGAGGTTCAGGGTTGTAGGATAACAACCTCAACCTCGAGAAGGTTTCCTTCCACTCTATAGATAGATGTGCATTGAGAGGCATTATTACCAAGAGGAGGAAACTTTGCTGCACAGAGATGGGAAAGCAAATGCACAGTAATGCAGTCCGCCCGACCCCGGCGGCCATACAGTTCTGCAAGAACAGAGTGCTAGTAAACCCGCCGAGTTTCGAGGGAGACCTATAAGTGTATATACCTAATGAAACCGAACAACTTCGGTGCAAACCCACGCCATTAACAAGCTCTTAGGCCAAAACGACTTTTACTTCGATTTCCCAGTCGGCATTCGCTGATTGGGGGGGAAAGCCCACGCCTACCCACATCCATGTCAAACCGTAAGAGGTGGAATTTTGCAACCTCCCGAGTCATAATTTGTTTGGAAACTGGTGATCACAGAACTCAACTACTGTGCGGGGGTATCAACCATAGTAAATAGGACCAAATCTTGCTGGTAAGAATGGGTAAATATGTGTTTTTTATGTGGACAGTAGGTCCTATAGAGTGGCACGCGGTAGAGTGATGTCACGGATTTCCTCGGTAAAATTAACAGTTCAGACATCCCGCGGGATATCACGTGATACGGGATAATCCCGTAGTCTCGTTAAAACGTAGATATATATATATATATATGTATGTATCCCGACCCCGTCCATATTTGGACCGTTGAAAGGGGCCACACCACATCCCGTACCGTGCAAATATTGGCATCCTGATCCCGTGTAAACCTAGCCCGTCAAATATCGGCAATTCCCGTGGTGTTCCAGATAGCGTACGATCAAAACCCCGCGAAAAGTAAAAGCTTTCAGAAGTATCAGACAATTGAATCTGTACCATGGTTTCGTGGCTGCGTTGGATTATTTTCCAGGCCAATTCTCATTCCTGCGGGAAATCGCGGCGTATATAGCCCCAGTGCCCCAGCCGACAGAGGTGCTCGCACAACTTGAACATCGGCGGTCGCGCGTTCGAAGGTTGTCTCTGTCACCAATATGTTTTTGAAGACCAGAGAAAATATCGTCTTGTGTTTCTATTTTCTTAACTATTAATGTATACCAAGCGCGATGTGCCTGTGGTATGTACCGTAGGCATGTACATACAGTTGTTGAAGCACAAATAAATATGGCAGAAAAATACACAATACGCCCCGCCGTGGTACGGCACCTGCATGTAATAGGAAACAAACGCGCTATATGTGCGCACCGCTTTGATGTGCCCCGCGTCACACAAACAACGCGGTCCCTGGAACAGAGGGGCTTATTTCAAAAGCGTGTAAACACCGTATGCAAGAGGTTTTAAAGCTGTGCATTATGTAGCTTGCGGTTATGTGTTATTTCCCGGAACTTACGTACTATTGAGTTCGACCACATTTAAAATATCGCGCCAAGTGGTGCCGTGTCCCGTATGAGAGAATGCGGTGAACGTACCGTGTTGGCTTAGCCCCGTCCCGTGAAGCACCGCGCTTGCGTGTCGCCTCCAAACATGACCCGCGAAATATACTGTTAAAGCAACTTCTATAAAATCGACAATTTATATTTTGATCTGTACGTGCACTCTCCTGCCGTTGTAAACCTACCGTGTCTCTTTCAATCATGAACGACCCGCGCGGTACTTTTATGGCTCAATCCTTCCCAATGAAGAACGAAATTCCCCGTCTTTTGCCCCAACAACATTCGCGATATGCTGCCGTGAAGGCTTTATCCGGTGGGGAAATAAATGCCCCAACTCAACGAATCGATATATATATAGAGAGAGAGAAATTCCTCGCTGGTTGTAAGCACACAATACGTACGTGTAGTGCGTCATCGCGTTGCACATGAACACGAATGTGAATACGAATACTTAATGTCGTTTCTGCATGCGGCAGTGGGAAACAAAATGGTTGAGAACCTTGACCTCTTCAACAACGAATATTGGTGGCCAGTGGTCCCTTTGTGCCGATTGCTCCCTATACACGTGCCAACCGATTTATAACACCCGGCAAGTACTACCTATGCTGTAATACGCGCCTCGTTTCGGGCCTAATTCTTAAGGCCCAAGAGTGTCAGACCGATACGTATCCGCTTCCCGGAACCCCATGCGAAACTCATCGAAACAAATTATTTGCATGTCGTACGTGTTTCTGATAATGCTACTGTACTGTAATACTGTATTTGCTACGACGGTAAGTCACAAGATTCTCAATATGAGAATGAATGACCAGAAACACCAAACCACATCCAAGCCCGTTCTATGGTCGAGAGAATTGAAAATCAAGGACATGTGAGAGGGTAGGGGCTCGATTCGCTTTGTTTAGGGAATCAATAATACGTTTCATGGATTGATTTAGCACAGCGAACACGGCGGGGTCTATGCTTTTGAAGTGAACCTATAGCTGAGGATATCTCAAAGCCAATGGCATCCGTCGGACCATGTCAACGATTTCTCTGCCTGCACACTTGGAAGAACTCTATTAATAGACGTATTGTGTGTGCGGAGTGACGGCATGGCTGCTGCATGCCGCAAGAGGTCTGACTGCTGTGCATGATTTGGTACGACATCACCAGGGTAAACAGGAAGCATTAAAACGATCTCCGAGCAAACGACACGCGGAGATAGTTTGTCACTGGTGTTCATGCCTACATAGTCTATACACTTCGCAGCACTCAAGAAGAGTGAAACTATTGTTGTTCCGGAATAAACAAAGTACCTGCTGTCTGCTGCAAGGGGTCTGGCCATACATTTCGTACCATACAGTATGCGCGTATTTGCATGAGGTGGTTTGGCTACCTTTCCATGAAGACAGTTTTGCTTACTAATAGCCGAGATCAAGAGCCCGAACAATATATCAAAGCCGCCCTGTGATCGTAGACGTTCTCTGCATCTCCTTCTAGCAAATGATTCAGATGGACACCGTATATGCCGGTCTTTGAGCTTGGAATATCCGCCGGTGGACTGATGGGTGAGAGCGTCGTGCATATGACCGCGCGCAATGAGGTTCTGGCCGCAGGTGAACTCCAGCCTAATTTCATGGCCTACAGCTGTTTTCCGTAAACTTGCGTTACATACCTATGCCGTTGGGTTTGATAAAAAAAACACTTTGGGCACATTGAACTACTACACCGTGCATCTCGTGATAAGTGCGACGTACGTTTCAATATTCAAGGTGCGCAGTGAAATTAGTCGAGCCAAACACTGTACCCGGCGTGGCTGTATTGGACTAGAAATGGCTTGTCAACAACTCGGCCGACTCAAGCCAAATCTCGAGGAGGTCCACCACGACCAACCTTTACGAGCTCGATTACTATTCTTCTCTGTCGATCTCGTCAAAAACTGTACCAAGCAAAATCGTTTCTATAGCTCGAGGTATGTAAACAGAAAACGGTGTTCCGCGACTCCGACACGGCAACCTATGTCCTTCGTGGTTGCTGCGCGGAGGGGCGTGATAAATGAGCACCGCCTTTGTCGTTTTGTACCGATACGTGCCAAGGTTGCCAAGGTTGAGATCTATGACAGACATAGAAACGTCTAGAACAGTGGCTTGTTTTATTCGTTCCGCCGCGGTCACTTTCTGTTAAAGACGTGGAAGGCAATCTCGGCAGTGGGAAGGGCCGAAACCCAGAAGCTCGCTTAGTGGAAATCATCCTCGCTGGGTTGCAGGATTGATATATGAACCACACGGGAGAGCCACTCTCGACCGATGATCCATGGAAATTCAAGTATCAAATATGTATTGAAATTGAACCCGACCCGTCCATGATGGTAGCGAAAGCCCAACAGCCTAACCAGCCTACCACCACACAACCGGATGTGCCTTCCTACACCACGAAATTCAAATCCAAAACGCCCCGCAAACCACCAATGCAATATCACCACGCGAAAGCACCACCAGCACGAACAGCTGTCGTCCAGCGAAGTGAGGCAACCGGCAAGGACCCGGGAATAGACAACGAGCCTATTCGTATGCGAAGCAGACGTCGAAGCATCTACGAGCCGGGTATTTTACAGCCACCACTCCCGGCACACCTGAACCTGTACCCAACACGAAGTACCATACATGTTTTCGAATTTTGCTCCACAGCACAAGTCAGACACGGGTGAATTACATCTGGTGTCCTGAGATCCGCGCAATGTCCCCGAGAGGCGGTGTGTGTACCCAAAGCCAAATGCTTGAACTGACGGCCGGTATTCAAGCACTATTGTAGACTACACCAGATATACGTGATGGTGCAGCTGCCGTCGCAGAGCCCGTGTCGTACAGGCGTGGGACCGCATGAAGCATCCTCGGAGTCATGGCACAGTCTGCAGATGGAAGTTAGTAGCCTGCAGAGTCAACGGGTAGAAAAGTGATGGTTAGCCGGTCGAAGGGATCCTGGCCGATCCTGCTTGCGTGTGCTTGAAACTGTTTTTGTTCTTTGATTCCGACGCATGCATGCAACGAGATGGGTGAAGTGATTACAGGACGAAGCTTCTCGCTTGAGTAGCATTGTATGTCTTATCTTACACCCAACACATGACGTGTGAGTCTGTATCCAAGTGTCCAATTAACCTGGCTATGAACGAACCTCTTACGGATGCTGTAGCAGACTATTTCAATTCGAATGATGTCGGTTAGTTCCTCGCTTCAATGTTCAGCCCCGTCAGCGATACAAGCATCTTGACCAGAACGTTATACCCAAATCATAGCATACATCTTCCCCCGTATCGGCAGTACTGCCCGGTGGTGACCGTGGGCGGAGCGTGAACGAAAGACATGCTATACCGCTTGGTGCCGACTTATCGTCCTGATTATCTTAACATCCGTACACGGTTGATGTTTCATCTGTGAATCTGTCCGTCAGTCCCTCCAAGAGGGTTTGTCCAACCGAACCCTTGCAGCTCGTTCCGATTGCTGCCTATTCACCCCAACTTCTGCTCTTGTTTGGTTTTTTATGCACACACTTATAACGACGGGATTGTACGCATACTTGTTTGGTCCCATTCAATACAGTGATGGAGTGTTCAGTTGCTGTGATTGACGATGATGCGCAAAGTAGTCCACAATCGACGTAATAATACCAACCTGATACAATTTATCATGTATCCTTCCTATACCACCGTGGTGGCAGCGTTGTTGCCAGGCGAAATGTGATCTATTTGTAGGCTTATTGAATGTGAAGTAAAACGCACATCCCATGATCAGGAAACGTTCCCGCTTAGCACAACAACTTATGATGCGCCATTGCAGTCATACTTCACAACAAAGGCAAGACAAACAATTCACCGTCCGTACAGCGCGTGCAGAATCGACATGGGCTCTCTCTCACGGTGGTCGTGGGATGTCTGGCTTCGGTGGTTTCGGACTACAGCATTACGTTATGACTGCAGCAAAGGCTCACCTCGTTCGCAGCACTTGCGCTTGGTGCACCCGGAGTCAGGGCACAGGATGTCCTCAGCGCCGTCCACCGGGACAAAGCCGTTGGGGCACGCGAAGTACGAGCAGAACGCTTCGCAGCACTGGGACACCTCGCACGGCTCGTCGTAGCACTCCACCTTGTTGGCGTTGTCGATGGGAGTGAAGCCGTCGGGGCAGCCGATGGAGTTGCAGAACAGGTCACAGCACTGGGACACCTCGCAAGGGTTGTCGTCGCACTCCACCTTGTTGGCGTCCTTGATCGGAGTGTAGCCGTTAGGGCAGCCGATGAAGTTGCAGTACTGCACCTGGAAAAGAGGAGAATGGTATATATATATCCAAGACAGGTTCACGAAGACATAATCAACGACTGGGCGCCTCGAGAACGGTGCTGTTTGCAGTGCTTGTCAATCTAGACTGTTTCAGAGGTTTTTGTGTGGCAATAACCTTGCACGCTCTTCGGCGTGCAGGTGGTATTGATCGTCATCAAATGTTTGACGCCTGATTTCTAGCGGTGCACAATCGGCTGGACGTTCTCAATCGACGTGATTGTGTATGCTGCTTCCATGGATTGACCAACTCTGTTCCTAACCTGAATCGCCTGAAATCCATTGACCATGTAATTCCCTCGTTGCCGGTTGATGTGCGACGACAGCTACATGTTTTATGTTACGCATCCATATTGAGAGAAACGCTGTCAAAACAACCTCAAAGGAGACCCGACATAGAGCGAGATGGATTGCCGAGAGTAGAGCCATACGACATGGTAGACATATTATTGTTTTTTGTCATCATACCGGCTGCTTGTACGAAGAGGCGCGCCTCCCGTGGGTGCCCAGCTCGGCCTTGTCAGCGGCGGCTGCAAGGTGCGCGACGTCAGGGTGAAAAGTCAACGCCGAAGCAGCGGCGAATCAGGGGGAAGACATGGTGCCCACTAGCGAACATGGTGGAACAATAGAAGCACATAGCAGCTCTATAACCGAGGGCGGCGGTATATATCGCGGCGACACGATATCGATTGACGTCGAGGTCACGCATGCTACGGCACGGGTGCACCGTGAAACAACACGCTGAGGCTACCTTATTGGAGGAAGTCCACGTGTATACCTCACCTAGAAGTTGATTTTTTATTAAAGCGTTGCACGCTTTAAACGCGATGAACAACCCCACTCTCCTTGGGTTTGTAACGAATAATGCCGGAAAACCAAACACGAATGGGAGTCCAATGATATGAGGTAGTTCCTCATTTTTATGGAGTCCCTTCACTTCCGAAATATGTTTAGCCAAACAGTGCTCTAAGGTTAGCCCTATTGGGACATGCGTCTGAGCAATAGCCCCAATGGGACTTATGTCCAGCTTACCAGGATGTTCTAGTACCTGGTCGGCGCTTCGTAGTGAGTCGGGGACATTGTTATGTTCCTTTTTTCTTTTTCGTTCTAACTTCTGTGTTCCTAAAGCCCACTGCTGCTCTTTTCGATGGGTGCTGTCATCGATCTATCTGCTCGTCAGGCCGCACGTTACGAAGCACCATGGTCGACCAAAGCCGTTCCTATTCCTGTTACTGGACTGGTAAGCGGCATTGACATCACATTTTGCACTCATTCGATAGGACTCAACTGCGCCCCATATCTCGAGTCCAAGCGGTGCCCTTCAACCACGGTACTTTAGTCCAAGGATCCGAACCATGTATACCAAACTGTTGAACACATTTGGCCCGATAAGAAAAGAGGCCGAACTGATGACATCCCGCCTAACGTCCTGGTGTGCTCAACGGCAGCCTGTGAACCGCCACAAAGATTACACGAAATCCTATACTTTGAAGTATATATATATATATATATTCAAACACAGAGTACAAATGCAAGCCGAGTCGCTCTGCCTGGCGTCTCGTTGTTGGTGCTTGGTGGTAGCCATAGATATATAACGCGTTGTGCTGGTGTACGATCACGGGATACACCCTCGACGTGTTGCAGGGCGGTCAACTCCGCCTGTGTACGGTGCAGGAATGCCCACTCACCCTTCTCGGAAGACGGGACACGTGCTCCGGAGGCCGTGGCGCCGAGAGTCACCAGAGCCATGACGAAGGGAACAAATCGCACCATCTTGATCGTGTCGTGTGAGTTGGGTGGTGTGCTACAATGTGTTCTTTGTTGGGGAAGAGCGGCGTTGGAATAGTAAAAGAGGCAAAGGGTAAAGGAGACAAATGGTAAAGAGCTAGCTCAACACAGGATGGCTTACAGCCCGCGCTGTAATTGAGTGGTGATCGTATTTTCCGCCGTCAGTGTCGTCAAGGTCTGAGCTGCAGCACTTCGGAGAAAACTGCGCCATAGAACGTAGTTCGGCAACGCTCTAGACCTGATTTGGAGTTTTCTGGTATAAGGGTATGGGTCTAGCTGTATGTACTCGCTTTTTTCTAGACGGAACATTCAGTTGGGGGGAAATATATGTATATACATATATGATATATATATATATATGTATATATATCGGAATGCTTAGGCTTGCTTCCACTGTACGGTCCACTACTAGCATTGTTGTTGTCAAACTGTGCTTAGGTTAAATAGAAATGAAGTAGGGATGTAGTGGAAAAGTGGAATGGAAGCGCTTACTGGGTCGAACAAATGGCCGTCGATCACTACAGGGCCAGGATGTATGTCCTTCTTAACAGTTACCCGTTGTGGCCAAGATGGAAACATGCCCCGCAACGACGAGGTCCTTATTACCCGATACCCCGCTCTACATGCTTTCCTACACACAGCTACAGGTGCTGGTCGCAGACTTGCAGCTGAGCCTGGGACCTCGCGGGGGTGGTCCTTCGTTAGCTCGTGATGTCGACACAGTGTACTTGTGAGACTGGAATGACTTTCCCTGGTTTGCACAATCGGCTATACCTGACACCTCGCGCATCGAGAAATCCGGGGTATCAGATACACTGTACTGTAGTACCTTTGCCACCATCGCCCACTGCTGTAATAACGGTAATGCTGCGGTAGATCAACCCCAGGCTCATCCACAGCTGTTTCGGGCTTAGATATACGTTCGCACAGGACGAATACAGATGCCATCAACACCGAGATAACCAGATTCGGACCCCATACAGCCGTGTAAGTACCGGCTCGCCGCGTTTTATACAACATATTCTCACCGATGTGGAGATTGTTGGTGCAGAACGAGAAGATGAAGAGTGCTTCAAGGTGGGGTGGCTGCCTGGGTTCGAGGCGGACCCCCCTGAAAGGCGTTATTCCACCGGGTAGAAGAAGTATAAGACACGGAATAAACGTATTTGCAGTTTTTTCGGCGTAACAATGGTGAGGTGTGGATGGTGGTGGTTGCGGCGGCTGACGCATGGATGATGTGGACCCATACGTACCGTAGGAATATGATGAGGAAAAATGTGGGTAGACAACGACGGATCAAACAGCCCATACCCGCGTCGAGGCGACTATTTCCGAATGTATTCAATCGCTTTCGGGCCATTGGCGGCTCCTCAAACATCCAGTGACAAGTTCGGCACCTTCATGCGTCAGGAGCCAGTCTTTGTTTCTATTTTATGAACTGTGTAGCACGCCCGAGGAAGGCGCCACTACTGCTGTGGCTCCTTGTACGGATTTCTTCGTGATCGTATCACAGGTTTCAGAAGACTGGTCCTTCTCTCAACCATGTTTTTCCAGGTAGCTCTAAAGTAATGTTGAACTTGGTGTAGTAGCTACTGCTGTGAATTCGCTGGACGTTCCAGCTATACATTTATTTTATAGTTGGATGGTAAGTAACGCTACTGTGACTATAATAGCCGACTTATCGTTTTGCCCAGCGAACGTACATACGCCGAGCCCCAAAAAGATGGCAGTCGGGTGCAACAACTCTACGAACTCGCTCCATTTTTTTCCTGTGAGTCTTGACCCAATCCTAATCCTTCTACTTATAGTACTTCACTGCACATAAACACATATCTCAGTCTAAATTCAAGTGATGTGTCCCCAAAACGGGAGTGCAGTCCTAAAAGGGCTATACTAATCTCACCCAACAAGAAATAACTAATTTTCCGGCAAACGAAGGTTGCAACCCCAACGAACAGTTACTGCGTGTATGATAGCACCCATGGTCTAGCTTTCAAGTTGATATAATATCGTACAACAAATGCAGGCACCATGGCAACGTCATTGACTGAGGTAGGTCCTCGGTTGAGCATCCCGTCAGTCCGAAAAGGTTTGATTGGTCTGAAAAGGTTCGATTTGTTTGGCCCAAAAGCGCTACCTCTCCCCTATTCTAGAAACTTCTAATGCCTAGCCTACTGTAAGACTGACACATGCTAGGCGAAAGGGGTGGGGTGCCTCCTTTTTCTAGGGTTCTCCCACTTGGGGGCCTCTCTTTACCCTTATCCAAAACCCAATTTTGATAAATATTGTGAGCTTAACTCGACGAACCATCCCATCATGCTCTATTACGGGGGACCATAGTAAAATCAAATATTGTTACCAAAAAATAGGGAAACATGTAGGTTTTGGTGTCTACAGTAGGTTATATATTGTGTCTGCAGTAGATCCTTTTAACTATGGGGCAAATATTGTTAGCAAAAATAGGGAAGTCCATAGGTTTTGGTGTCTACAGCAGGTCCTATTGTGTCTACAGTAGGTCCTATTAACTATGGTCCCCCGTAATAGGTACACAACGAAATATACTGCGAAACAAGAACGGAATCCTGACGATTTTGGGTTAACCCTTTTACTACCCCAAAAAATATCCCACACTATTTCCAAGTATTTTTGTCCCCAAAAACCGTTTCCGGCTCTAAAGGGGTTAAAGGAGCCTCTAGCCTCACCAAACTACCGCCGACTTTGAAAAATAAAAAGTCGCAAGATTCAGCCCGATATTCTACACACTTTTACTTACGGTCTCTTTTTTTTTTCCTTTTTCGATTTTCGATTTCGACGTCGATTTGTTTTCATCCTATATTTTTCCCTGTAGGTGCTACGCGGTCTTTCCTCCGTTTCTGTTGCGACTCGTGTAGCGAACCATATGTATCTGAAACGTACGTATATACGCTGTCTCATTTATTTATTTTTATCTGAGGCATACGATTCGTTTCAGTTATGACGTGTACTATTTAAAGAAAAATACATATCCACCGGAGGTAGTCTTGCACTCCGGAATTATTGGAGCCTGTCCTGAGACCACGGACTGCATTGTTGTGGCGATGAATTAGTGCGAGAACAACAACAGCAGGCATCTCACGAATATTTGTATGATACAACACCAGTACACAATTAAGGTTCCAGCGATACCTGTGTAACCAGGTACCTGGTAGTTTGTTAGCTCGTCAGCCTCGTCGGTGAGAAAAGGTTTGTGCTCAAATTCCTCTTCTCAATTGAGGAGTCCCGGTCAATAACCAAAATTTCAGGCCAAAACGTGCGATCCCCACCGCAACACGCCTCCGTACACACGCACCTCCTCCTCCTCCTCGTCGTCATCGGTGACCTCCACCTCCTCGTTGACGGTTTTCATGTACCCGCCCTCCGTGTACGTCCTCTTCCGCATCACCAACTTCGTGCGCTTCACAGCCACCCCGCCGTTCACACCACCAACACTGATACCGCCGCCAGCCTTCTTTGCGGTAAATTTGTCCATCGCCCCGCTGTAGAGCAGAGTTGCCGTGCGCATGGCGCAAGGGACCAAGCGTTGATTTTTCGGGGGAGCAAGGGGGAGGGGGGGGAGGGACGGAGGCAGGGACGGGGGGGGGGA
>JAYJME010001113.1:0-17808 GCA_036873775.1 Costaria costata
CTCCGTCCCGGCATAGTAGGGATGCGAGGGTCTATGGTCATACGACTACGGCCGTGCGTGATATGAGTACACCCCCCCCCCCCCGTTTCCGTCGATGCATCGCAATCCCTAACCCTGACGAAATATTTTATGGTGCTGCGGTAGCGGGGTCGCCTTTTGTCGCGTTTCGGAAAATTTAGTTTTAGTTCAGGCAATCAGAGCCACTCGGATCAGTGACTACGACTACCCTATTGTCCATAGACCCATGCTACGATAGAGGTGTTGTTCCATGATGTTGTTTCTGAGGCTCTTCACTTTAGGATCTCCATATCACACCCGAAACCAGTTTTTGAGTAAACTGGAAGAGGGCAGCCCGATGAACAAACCCAGCGACTAGGCATCTAAAAAATTCACATTGCTAAACAAGTTTGACATTCGGACTATGTTTGGGTCAAGGAGCTCCGTTATCGAGAAACAAAAACGCCAAAACGTGCGACCTCTATCGTAGTACGCGTCTATATGGTTTGTGATTTCACGATGTGCACCACCTTGGTCGTGTTGGTTTAAGCAACAAGTGGTTGTGTTGGTTAAAACAACAAGTGGTCGTGTTGGTTTAAACAACAAGTGGTCGTGTTGGTTTAAGCAACAAGTGGTCGTGTTGGTTTAAACAACAAAAGTGCTGCGCCAAAACGATAACTTAAAAAAAATAATCGAGAGGGGGGTATTGAGTCGCTCGCTTAAGTGGCCAAAAGCTCGGTCGTGAAAATCGAGGTAGCCCAACCAACCGTGCCACCAGTCACAGGCGATCGACAGACCCGTCGTTTCTTTGACCCTTTTGTTTTGTTAATGCAGGGACCCATCCATGGTGGCACGCGTCATTCTGGAGCCGGGAGACACGGTCATTTTCGACAACCACCGGGCCCTGCACGGGAGGGAGTCCTACAAGGTATAAACCAGGAACGCGGCAAACCGCCAGTTATCGTCCCACCCAAGCGTCGATACGTTTTGTATTGCTGCCCGCTTTGTGGCTTTTGTATGGTTTTGAGGCCATGCCATTATTAGTCCGGTTTGCTTTGCTTTTTATTTGGTTACTGGTCTGTTTTGGCTTTTGTTTTCAATTTTTCCGAATACATGCTTATTCCTAGCTACTTTAGCTCTTCACGGCGGTGTACAGTGTTTCTGTGTTTGGTTCGGCGACCCCGTACCCCCTGCCCGCGAGTCTGCGAGTCTGCTTGGTTTCTTGCGTCGTTTTCTTGGATGTTGTCCTCCTTTTGAATTATTTCTTTTTTCCTCTTTGAATGTGGTTTCCTCGATTTATGTTGCAACTGGTACAGCCTATATATCTGATGCGTAGGGACGCTGGTTTAACTTAATATCCCTGCCTGTAGTGGACGGTTCGGTTCAGTTACGTAGGATGCACTAGTGTGTTTCGTGAGGTAGGTTTTTGCTCCAGAGGTATGGGATCGTGTTGCCTGACCACGGAATAGATGATGGCGATGAGTCAAATACATAAAACAGTATCAACAGCACGCTGCCGGAACACGAGTGGCCATGTACGGTGTTGTAGGTGTATGTACGGTGTCGAAGGGCCAACCTGTTTTTTTATTCATGTTGAAGAGGATTATGTGAACGAACGTGGAAAAATGGACTTCCCGTTTCAGTACAACAGGTGTCAGCGAGGCGTCATCAATAAATAACATCGACTGAACGCAAAAAGCTATGAGATGGATATGTCCTTAGCGAACGACGGGCCGAACCATTTCCCGCTGGCCTGTAAGTATAACCACAACGTCGAGCGCACCCGCTCTATTCCGTGATGTGTGCTGTACGGTACTGTACTGTACTGTAGTGGTATCTTCCGGTGATACCACGTACTGTAGAAGCCTTCTGCAGAACATCCCACTCTTGATATTGTGATTGGACTAACATGATGGCGTACGCAACAATCTCCGATCAGGGCGCGAGGCGTATGGTGGGCTGCTACATTGGCATGGATGAAGCGAAGTCCGAGGCCCGCATGCACGGGGTTTAGAGTTGACCAACGAGACCGCAAGACATATCTGTTGGCCGAGACGAACACGCTAGCGACGTGGCCATCGTCGACCAACAATAAACTGTGGCGCAGGAACTGGATACGCTTCTGATGCCGCGACCGGCAGGTGGTGCTCGCTCGGGAGCAAGCCCCCCCCCCCCGTGATGCCAATATGAGGGGCCTCACATGGTGTGTGTTCTTAAACGACTTGCTACGGCGGGGCGCTCACTGTTTGGTCTTGGAGTTTCAGCCGCTCAGGGCCAGTCGGCGGAGCGGCAACTCCATTTATTTGCTGTCTTAACTCCTTTAGAGCCGGAAACGGGTTTTAGGGACAAAACTACCTGGAAATAGTGTGGGATACGATTTTGGGGTAGTAAAATGTTAAGCTTTGATGCGTGTTTATCCTTTTGATGTTGTTTTTGTGCTTCTTGGGGATTTCGCGATAAGCAGGCCCATGAGATTGGACTTTACTCTACACCAGCAAAGCTGTTGTTAAGTTCGCGTTCGAGTCAACTACAGAGCCACTCGCCCGAGTGTCTAAAACGATGGGACAGATAGCACCAGTCCATACTCGTATAACTATTTGCGCGTTCGGTGGGAGGTTTGGCGTGCGGTGCCCGCAAGATAGCATCGACGTGGTGAACCGAAAACTAAGCCGGAACATTATATTAGTTTCACCGATAGAGGTGTGCCTTGTTTATTTCTTCTGCTACTGCTGAAATGGAGGCAACTGGGTGATCAGACCATCCTACGTCGAATTTGCCGACCTTCGTTGATGTTGTAGCAATCCTTCTCGACGGACCAGTCCAGTTTAGGCAAAGCGTGATGCCGAAAACGCAGGGGACTGCTGTAGCAGCTGCACGATCAGGTCATATTATATCATGCTACCAGCATATTTACGTTTGGCTTTGCTTTCATGTTACAATACATAGTTTGTGCGCTCGTCGCGCCAAAGGCACGGGTAGCACTTGTGGTGAAATACACACCCATGGGATTGTGTTTTTTCACTAGTAATACAGTACTCCAACGAAATAATTTTCCTATTGTTTTTGAGAGAGTGGACAACACACGGCAGTGAAGACAAATAACTGGCTGGTATAATAACTCTGGTGGTGATACGGCACTGCTGTGTCCACAAAGGCAGGACGTTGGCAGTTAACCACTGGACTTTGGAAATGAGGCCGTGATGCAGCCATGCATTCCGTGGGTTGCGTGATGAGTGTATGGGTGAAACCTGGGTTGGGACCGTTCCACGGAACTTGGCAGATACCTAAGCGAGCCATGTTTGCCAACGTAGGGGTTTGGATGGGCGGGCTAGAGATCGTCACTCAAGGAGCCTCAGCAACGCAGGGTTAGGGTTAGGGTTTGGGTTAGGTTAGGGAGCTACCCCTATGGTAGCGCGCGTCCATGGTTGAAAACTTAACCGTCTTGATACGTAACCGTCTCGACATACGAAGCTAGTTTCCGTCTCACGTCCGGTTTTTTAAAACGGTTATGTGTTGGGTTAGGATGCGGTTCGAAGTCGGTTCTGACTGCAAACATGTGCGACGAAACCGGATCGATGGATTGGATCACATCTAGCCTCCTCTGCTCGCTCGCGAATATTTGTCGTGTTCGGCGATTTTGCGCAAAGCCTATCGCCGGCTCTCGGTCGTGTCGTCTCGCAATTCGGGAGGGGTTGTCCTGTATAGCCACATGCGCCCGCTTGTCCTGTTTCGCCTCTGCGTGTTTTGGCCAGCATTTACCATAAAAAATGGCTGTTCTTTGCGCTGAGGGTGGTCGAAAAATAAGTTTCGGCGCACCACGTCGATTTATCCAACTTCGACCCCCCCGACAGGGGGGGGGGGTACCTGACCCCGTCCCCTCCTTCTACGCCTGAACAAAACTATACAAAACTGAACACAAGGGACGGTAGAGAGCCGCCCCCCTTGATACAAGGCCTTCCAAGTAGATATACAGATATACAGGGGACGGTAGATAGCCGTTCCCCCCTGCTTGATACATGGCCTTCAGAGTATATATACAGAGGACGACAGAGAGCCGTCCCCCCCCTGCTTGATACAAGGCCCTCCCAGTAGATGTAGAGGTATATATACAGGGGACGGTAGGGAGCCGCCCCCGCCTTCTGCTTGATACAAGGCCTTCTGTTTAGATATATATATATATCAAGCAGAGGGGGACGGCTCTCTACCGTCCCCTGTGTACACATATATATATATATCAATTATATATAGAATATGTAGGTTCCTTCCTTAGCGGATGCTATATTAATCGATTGACCCCAGGTATCTTCCACACCTCTCTGCACACCCCTGCAACAATAATCCACCAGGGAAACCAACCGCTGACCGCGCACGGTGTCATTGCCACCTTGCCTTCCCACCTGCTTCTGTGCATGTCCTGTACTCCCCTGTCGGAGAGATCGCGAACAGTGTTCGACACTCACATTTCATCATGGAAGGCCTGGCTAGGCCGTAAAACGGTAAGACTACGCTGAAAGTACAAGTAAAAGCATGTCGCCTGTATGGTACGCCCGCTAAGCACATGATCATGCAGTGTACCACCAAGCCTCGACCAAACAGCAAAGCAGAACAATCATACCAGGTATAATGTGTCGAACGAGGGATGGGGTGGTATGTTACGTGATTTGAATCGATTTGAGTGTTTGCGCCTCTCCGATACTACTGTCACACGATTCACATGCACCGATACACCATGGATACACCCAGAACAAAAATCGATGTAAAAACAAGTTTCTACCCCTCCGGGGGGGGCGGGTTAGGTGCATGATATCCAAACCCCCGGCCGCCCCTGGTTGCGCTCTAAATGTTTTGAGAGGGCGTGCGCAGGCAGCCTGGGACAACGAGCAGGAAGCTCAAGATACTCACACCGCACTCCATATTGATTTTCAAACGATCGAGTGACGGCAGATGCATGGAATGCTTCAGCCAGCCATATTCCGGCGAAATAGAATCTTCGCGTGCCCCACAGACGATTACTCAGGAATTAGCCAAGTAAAAACGGCAGCACCTTTGATTTCCACTCCAACAACGTACCCACTATGACACCACAACATGGAGCCTCTTATTCCGAAAGAGCATCAAGGTTTTACCAGAAAACCCTAGCGGTAGAGCATTGACGTATTGCTGAGTGCCTTTTGTCAAAAAGACTCACTCTGCTCCTCGGACGCAACATGGATAATGTTAAACGCATCTTCGAACACAAGCTCCCTCAACAAGTGGTGTTGCACGTCGACGTGCTTCGAGTTTGAGCTACCCTTTGGGTTTAGTGCGAGGTGCCTTGCCCTCTCGTCATCCTTGAAACCCGGAACGCACGTCGCGCCAAGACCCGGAACAAGTGTACTCCACTCATACCTCATACACACCGTTGTAAAATGCTCGATTTCTATGGTCGAAAGCGTAACGCACTTCTGAGTCTTCGAGAACCAGCACACGCGCGCCTCCGCACACATCACAGCCCCACAGGAGCCTGGCCTCCTGTAAGTGGCTTTGGGTAGCATTCGCTGTGTCGGGAAACAATACCAGCTCGAATCAACTACCCTTCTCAAACGAAACGCCGACAAAACCCGCATAATATGAAGAGGGCATAGTCTGTTGCACCAACCGCTACCGCCCAACGTATATCTCTCGGCTTATTTCCCGTGCTTTGCTACCTGCCCTCCCCACGTTCACATGTTTTGGTCGCGTTTGGTTCTCGAGCGATATCATGCACCCCACCTACACTCTATTAATAAGAGGCCAATTGCCCACGGCTTCGTTCTATAGTCTATTTCTTCGAGCTCGAGACCAGTCGGGAGCGGGGTATTCCGACAAGGAATTAACAAACATAAAACCACGGCGATGATTTCATCGAAGTGTGCTGCGAAAGCGTCAAAGTACCTGCACTCCAACGACTCGAAACAGGACAACCAGGAAACCAACTCCACTAATTGCCGATCAATAGAAGGCGGTTGGGGTCTTCATGGAGTTGGTCACTCCTACTCTTATTAAAGTCCCACCCAACAAACATAACATGCACATTAATTACTACTGTTAGCATGGAAACAGAGCACTACTCTATCAAACGTATGATACACCCATGCGCGGGGCTTTGCTCTAACCAAAGACTCTTCACGTCAGTGACCAGATGTCTGCGCCATGACCCCGACGCTGGCGTCAAGTCGTAGATATTGTGGCAAAAGCATACTCATCTATTAGACATTTCTCCGCAACCCTGCAGTTGCCCCACAAAGGCGTCCTGTTCAGGACGCTACTGTTGTTGGGCACAAGCCGTAGCTGATGTCGGTCCAAAACTGAAAAACAATCAATAACCTTGTCCCTGCCACCAGCGCCGCCTTCGTCTGGACCACGTGGTTATTCACATCGAATGCCGAGGTGAACACCCACTTTCCCGACATGACGTTCAGACCTCCTGGTTGCAACTCTCCCGTCGAGAGTCCCTCCGTCTGCCAGTATATGATCCTCCTTGTCCATCGGGTGAACTCAAAATCCCGAACCATCTTCCGCGCACGCTTCAGTGTACGAGGTTGGCGTTAAACTGTAACTTGATGGGCGTGTGGGCAGGGGAAGCATTTGTTTTGCGCGGTGGCGCTTAGTGGAAACGCATACCATGTGTAATTTACACCCCTCAACCACTGACATAAACTACAGCAGCCCTTGCCCCTTACCCCATTCTCGGCGCGCAGTCTCCTCCGTCGGTCGACCCACCTACCCTCCAAGCCCGGGCTGCACGTCGTGACAGATGCAGCTGCGGTGACGACAGCGGCGACGACGGCAGTAAGGTCGTCGGCGGCGGCGGCGGTGGCGGCGGCGGAAGTGATGCCTGCCACTCTGGCGGTGGCGGTCACGGCGGCGGCGGCGGTCACGGCGGCGACGGGGAACTCGTACCCGCGCCGGGGCAACCCGCAGGCTCCGGCGCTCGCAGCGACGGTGGTGACGGTGGTGACGGTAGCGACAGGAGCGCGGCCGTTATAAAGGGGGGCTCTTCTCTTCCACCAAGGGCAACAAACACTCAAATGTGTTTCTTCGGGTGTTCCCTCAGGAACCCCCCCCCCCGCGAGTATCACTTGTAGCCCGACTCGAACAGGATTCTACACTAACCGAGCGGGCGGTTGTTGCCGCCGTCGTCGTAGAATCATGAAGCATGCCTCCGCCATGGCTGGTGGTACGGAAGGTGGGACACCTTTAGACCATTTGTTTTTTCAGCGATTGGAGCCAACTCGGAAGAGTGATTGCCCCACATGCTTGCACTCTTAACCCCTTTTGGGGCCCCTTAGTAGCGACCGAACCGAGTATAACGTTCGTGTTACCAACTGTCTACGAGCAGCGGGAGTGCCCAGCAGCACGAAGAGGATCATGTTGCGCCCGGGCCGTACGACTCCAATAATTTGTATCACCCACAACTACGCAGTGGGCGCTGCGGTAATCGTCACTTATTGTGTCAATTTCCCCCTCTGAAGTCCCAAGAGGGTTAAGCGAAGTCACGAGACGGTAGTACTAGCGGTCACTTGCTTGCAGTTGGACCTCTCTTTTCAATCGCTCAGGGCCCCTCGCATGCATGCCGAGGGAGTACTGTGTTTCATCTGCAGCCGTCAGTATTTTCGCTCCATGGTTTCTCGCACATATTTACCCCCACGTGCTTATACTTTTGACGCGACGCCACCAAAACAGTTTATTTTAATTTTTTTCTGCGCGTGAAGTACAGAGCCACCCATCCTAGTCATCAAAGCGTGATAGCGAAAATGGATATAACCTACCCCCCACCGTAAACACCACCTTGGGGCTGTTTATCACGCCGCATCAAAACCAAATAGTACTTGTTTTGAGAGAGGTAAGGAGCTACTCGTCGACGCGTGCTACGATAGAGGTGGCACGTTTTGGCTGAAATGTATTCTGGAAGACGAGGCTCTTTTAACCCAAAATCTTCGGAAGTTCGTTATTTTTCTGCACAAATTTCGTTGTATGCCTAGGCCAGGGGGTTGCTCACCCGACACCAGTTTTAGGTTTCGCCAAATCGGGTTTTGGGGAGAGCGCTTAAAGGTCCCCGGCTCAGGAACATCAGAAACACAGCTACCGTGTCATAGCATGTGTCCGACCTGACTGGCTAGAAACCCGGCAGTGAAACGGGGGTAGCCGCCCTACCGCAGCAGTATACCTAGTGCGTTGGGATGCCCGGCGCAAAGGGTGCTTTGATGTAGAACATTCGCTACTACGGCGAGTGCATTCCAGGCTTGTCCTTGACCTTCGCCGTCATGCTGATGGCGTCGCTCCCGTGGTGTGATATGTTTGCGTTCAGAAACACTAAACGGTCAACGGCGTTATCGAATTGTTGAACAAACATGGGACCTCGGGGATGCACCTCACAGCGAGCTCAAGCGTTTCGGGTATCAGTCACTTGGACCACGCCAGTGTCATTCAGAGAGCCAGCGGGGGGGTTTGCTCACGGCGGATGCCGTTGCGATCGAGCACCTCCAGGAACGCAGGATTGACAAAGGCCAGGCCGTTGTCCGAGCGAACGTGCTCCGTCGACCCCCCTGAGCATTGATGCCGGTCAGGACACCAGCGAAGCCCGACGGCACGTCGGACGTCAGGTCCAGGAAACACGACTACCCCTAACTCGTGATACGTAAGGGGTCTCAATACGTTTTTAGGGGTGTTTTACTTGACCAAATTCATACATCACGCACTACCAAATGATGTAAGCCGAGCCCCTCACGTAATCCCATGGGGAAGGCGGCTCACGAATACCAATCTGAAATGCACAGGTTTCAATAGATTGGGTAGCTCGCAGTTCCGGCAGTGAGGTACGTTAAGGCTGAAACGTGCAACACCTACACCGTACCGTGTAGGCTCCAAAGTATGAACCTCCTACCGCATAATGCTTTATGGGATCAAAAGTGCAACCCCTCCCTTTGAATGCTTGTGCTAAAAAGTGAACCCCCCTACCGTAGAACGACTAGGCTCGTAAGTGAAATCCCTACCCGAGAACGTTTGGGATCAAACGTGCACCCCCCACCGTAACGCTTGGGCTCATAAGTGAAAACCCAGCCGTAGTACGATTGGGGCTAAACGTGAACCCCCTATAGTATACCGTTTGGCCTAAAAAGTGCAACCCCTACCGTAGAATGTTTGGCTTCGAAAGTGAAACCCCTTTCCTAGAATACTTGCGCTCAACAGTGCAGCTACTACCGCGCAATACTTGGTCTCCAACGTGCAACCCCTAGCGTAACGTTTGGGCTCAAAGCTGCAGCCCCTACCGTAGAACGTGTATGCTAAAAAAGCGAAACCATTACCGTCGCATCGCTCTTTGAGCAGTCGACGGTTCATATCCGTTACTGGGCCCCGCCTGCGTTGGCAGTCCTCTCGGCCCACATGTCCACGAAACGATGCTCTAGAGGCCTGGTGGAGCGGCGCTCGGTCATGCACCGAACAGTGATCCTCCTCCCGTGCACCTACTGAACACCCGGCACACGAAACCAAATCCCTTGACATATTGGCCCCTAATTAGCGTGCCGTCTCACGCAGAGTGCCAACATATGGGAGTGAGTACGGCACGTTGAATAATTATGGTGCGCGGGTAGCTTGGCGCATTACCTCGCTCACGAGGAGCGGTGGTTGGAGACCCAGGTCGCCGTAAGGCGGCGAAGGGAAAGTAGATGTAGAAGCGAATGCACATTATACATTAGAGTTGTTTAGTGAAGCCCGCATTAAGTCAAAACGAGGAGCCACTGAAGGGTAACATAAGAGGGAGTGGCAATATGTGGAAGTTGAATTCTTGCCTCGTGCCACAAAACAGTTGGCCTTTTACGCCTCGATAAAACCTCCCACAGGTATTTCCGTATTCTACAGTGACCACCCCACAGCGCCCTGCTAATATATTTCGATAAATAGAATAACGTGCGGACTAATTGTACACACGGCCTGTTCCCATATCGGGTCATTGGGAAGTGCACTGTTGAGCTTGTCGTATAATATGACACAAGGTCTGGCGTATGACCCAACTCTCAGCAGCAAACACTGATCCCGTCAGCTTACCGCTCATTGTATGTATGAGATCGTGTAACACCTGCTATCTATGGTATTCAATTGCGTTAGACGTATCCGGTAGATCCAATCGACCTTTCACGGCAAACATGAAAGCCGAAAAGTTAAAACTTCTTCATTTGTCGGGGGGGGGGCGATATGGTAGCAGCGACCGGGTCATCGATGATCCGGGTAGCCTGCACGCACGATCCAGCCTACATACGTATCGAGGACGAACTGTCATCCACCAGGTGTGCTCCATCATAACCAAGAACCACGCCGCACTTGGGCACCACACCGTGAAGCGAGAACCGTTTTAACCGCAATCCAGGTACATACCCCACGATGGACAGATTCCCGTGAATTGCAATGAACGCAGCGCATAACCAATGGGAGTTTTCTGACGCACTCTATCCTCAGCGACGTCATATGGACTACCAACAACCTACTCTTGCATACTGGGAGGGGGGAAGGGAGTCGCACTCAACCATTCGCGACGGGTTACTCGTATCTTCACAACTCGCGCCAGAGCCTGAAAGTACAGGTACTTAGCATCAGCCTTAGAACACCAGGCACCAAAGCAGAATCACTCGGCCTGTGCAATCTGCGCGGTGAAAAGGTGCGGATCGAGCGACGACCTGAAGCTAGCTGCCGTTGTCGGCCAGGTCGGGGGGGTGTACTGATATCATGCAACGCCGTAGTCGTATGACCATAGACCCTCGCATCCCTACTGCCAGGTCGGGGAGAGAACTCCAAGACGATGCAAGCGGGGACTCTCCGGTGGAGGTATAACCGTGGGGTGCTGCAGCCAGCCACCGTCGTAGTGCATATAAATGACATACGTATAGGAGCAGCAGGACTAACGCAGTCGTAGACACCGGTGGGCTGCGAGGAGATCACAAAATTCATATGTGCTGGGGGTGACCATGCACTCTGCGATATAGGGACTCGGCTGGTTGCACCGGGAACAAAGTGATCGAGGGTCTCTTGATGCACCCCCCTGTGGAGGGTCCTGAGCCCCCGTAATCTTCAACGGTCTCGAGGGCCTCCGCGGTATGCCTCCTGGGGGCGGTTCGGTAGAAATCCAGCCCACCAAAGGCGCTTTCCCACCTGGGCTGAACGGGCAGGGGCCACAATCGCCTCAAGGATGCCGCCTTTCGGTTACATCCCATAGTAACTGAAGGGCCCCACCCCTACGACCACCGTTCTGCCTCTGGTGATGGTGTTTGTTGCGACCATGTTGCTGCTGCTGCTGCTGCTGCAGGTGCCCACCGTTGAATCACCCCTCTGTAGTGTTCCTGCCCCCATCACCTGATTCCGTGCCCTCACCTCCGGCAGGTAGGGACGCCACGTCTTTCACTGGCATAGCTTCACAAAGCGGGTTATTTACTTTACCGCCTTATCCCCCATGTGGGCGTCACGAACGATCTCCTCGATCTTGGAGCGAAGGATGTCTGGGCGGGACCGGGTTGACGTTCTTTGCATCATGTATACGGTTGAGAGGTTTCGTACTGTTTGTTGGTTCACTTCCTCAATATTATTCCTACATTCTAGCATCGGTGTCTCGTCTGGTGAGTTGTCAACGTTAGCAAGGAACAAGAGGGGGGGGACTCGCCCTCTTCCACGCGGATTGCATCAGAAATTCGTTCTTACTTTTCCGGCTGGCTGTTACCGGGTTAGACATGCAGGTCTCTCCAGCTACTGCCATGCACCACTCAGTGACATCGTCTGCTCCAAATATACAATCGGATACCCCGTCATAGAATCTATCATGCGACCGTAAACAGACCGTTGATCCTTGACATCGTGCGGCGAGGGCCTGTTGCTTAGTTCCTCTTGAACCATACTCCTGTTTTCTACCAGTATATACTAAGCGACAAACCACGCGCCGTTGACTTGCTCCTCCCTATGCCATACTGGCCTGACACGTTGCCGAACTAAGGGGGGCGGGACTGGGGCAACGTTGGACGAGACAAACGTGCATTCCTTGATGAGACGGGTCTGTAGCAACATGCACGAACATTTCTTGGTTTGTTGAGTGGTGTAAGGCACCACCGAGTGTAATTGGAATACCATTTGTGTCTTACAACAAGGCAATCAGATACCGGTATATTCTAGAACTTCATATTACACTTTCCTTTTCCCTCGAAGTCGGGTGTGAGGTTTACTTAGTTTCGAGCCCCCTACAGAGAGAGACCCCAGAAAAGCAAGGTGCTATCAAGACGGCACACACCTACCACTACCAGCCCTGGTGACGGCACACCTGCTGACTACTGCTGACTCCCTCTGAACTTATGCTTCCCTCTCCATCTCCGCCGTGAACGCAATATACAAGACCCCGCTGTCAAAGAATCCCTCTGGGCTCGGAGTGTCTGCCCTCTCCAAGGTCCCCTCCAGGACCTTGGTCTCCTCTAATCAAACTACATGTCCCTCGCTAATTTCCTAACTTTTCGTGCCAGCCTCGGCATGATCGAACATTGCCAGAAACAATATATTAAACCCTCTGGGCTTTCAGGCCTGCTGTACAAACCCAACCAGAGCTCAACCGTTTTGCACTATTGATAGAGTGTTGGTTGATTGTTCGAACGGTGTTGACAGGACGTATGCCAGAACAACGGAACAGCGAGAAGAAGACTCAATATGTCCACACACAACCTCAGGGCATATTTATCAAGCCATTGGGGGTGACGGCAGGTGCACACACCGCACCACCCAACACGCCATCGACAAAATGCTTCGGTTTACCCCGTAGAGACATATCCTTATCCCACTACAAGAAACCCTCATTGAGTATATTGAGCGCTCTAGTCTGCGATGGGCTATAGCCATCGTGCTCCCGAGCACAAACAATAACACCACATTCTGCGTACAGTAGGCCTAACTTGAGGCCAACTTGTATCCACAGACCCTCACGTCGACCATCGGTACTCCAAAATCGCGACCCGTTACCGGAAATACCCGCAACCACGACGTTCCCACGGCATGATCCGACGAATCAATTAAGTATCTCCCCTTCGGTAGGTTGATATATTTAGCTTCACCAGAAACTCTGGCGGAAGCCATTTACGCACGATGACGTCGAGCGCCTCGATCGTTTCAGGCCTGAGCATATCATGCCAAGTGGGCCTCTCCGCGGCTTCTCCGCCGTGTGTGGCGTTGACTCCAGGGTGATCATTCCTACCCGCTGTCTCGAAGTCGAAGTCTTCGCGTAACGCTGCGTCTGCCATTGCATCGACGACGGGTTCAGGTAGGTGCAGACCCACGGAAGCTAGCCAGTCATAGTGCCATCTGTGGGCATCGAGGAAAGCATCTCGGTACCAAAAGAGGGTGCTCTGCGGTTCCAGAATGGCAGCAAAAAGAAAGTAGCGGAGTGCGATCCACTGACAGAGGACGGGGACCATTTCCAAGACATACTCATCCAGTGTGTCGATACCTACATCTGCTGAGCGATGTGGCGAGGACGTGGGGTGTAGCTGCTGGTGAAAAAATGTGCTGACCGCTTCTGCCCGGGGATCGCGCAAGATGACAAATTGACGACGATCATCTGTCAAAACGGAAGGAAAGCCAAGGTTGGGTCGTCGTTCGACAAATTCAGAGCGTTACTGAAGCACATTGTCGGTTTATACGTGCTATTCGAAACATGAGATTGCGTACACTCGAGAGTCTCGAGGGCGACCACGGTGGTCGGGTTGAAACTGACGTACCGTGGTAAACATAAGACAGCCCGACGTGGGCGGGGTACACCGGTGTATACGATGTACTTGACATCTGAATACTTGACACCCCAGACTCGTGGTACATCTACCAGGACCTGAGACTACCCGTCTGGTAATAAGAAGCTCACCTGTTATTGCGCACTTTTCCTCTTCCATACATAGCCAAATATCGTTGAGGCCGTCCGCAGGTTTCCCGTCAGCGGCGTCACAGTCAACCCCTCCTTTGGCGAACCCGTGAGTGTGCTGCCATTTGCACCCAGCATCCACCGGCAATCTGTGCTTCTCGCTGTCTGTGACATGAATTTCAACCCTGGTAGTACCACCAGCACATCAACATATGTATGTGCCAGTTGGCGAAAGAGTGGTTAGATGAAAACAAATACCCACGAATCGTTTGCAGTGACGGATCCGACATATTCGGCAGGCATGCAAGGTGCAGCGTCTATTCAAAGTTGGGATGTGGGTGTTGATGTCCCGACTTTGAGCGAGAACAGGCCCGTCCCCTCCCACACGAACACAATATCGTGTTGTCCTGCGCTATTTAGTCAATGGGGTACAATAGTGCCCATCTATGAGCGACAAGCACACACAGCACCTGGTAGGTTTGCGGTTTGCGTTTGATTTACAGCATTCAACCCCCCACCACACGAAACAGAGCACGACGCCAAGCTCACCACGGTACACCTCACCCAGTGCGACTTTCGATGGCCCACATGCAATGCTACGAGGCCGTGCATTCAACCAACGCGGGCGGGATACAGGTGCATGTGATACTTTGCCATACGCTCGCGTTACCACTTGCCACCCGCGACAGGACGAACCAACCAGATATCCGCCAGTACAACGAGATATTCGTGATGTCCCGACTCTGCTATTCTTTGACCAGTCTGCCCAAAAGCTACCAAACATTCCAAGCCTAGATAGCACCCGGAGGTGTCTTACCTCCCATCGGTAGGTGCCCGAACCACATTCCGGCCGCCTATGTGCACCTGTCCAAAGGTATGTTTGGTAAACTATTCCAATTGGCGTACTTGGGCAACCTACTCTACCCGGGTATTACCTGGCCAAGGGGTATTTTGTATCTATGGTACCGTCCCCCAACATCATAGAACCCGTCTTAATATTACGGAATAGGAAAAGTTGGAAAACGTACTCGGCTAGTCGGGTAGCTTTCGGTCTAGCGCCAAAAACATGCTGGTACTTACCTGGGTGTCTACGCGGGTTTGTTCGTGATTCTACCAGGTAGAACGGGGTATAACTTAGCACCGTGTATATATTATCTATACGACAGCCCCCCAATACCATACCTCTCTCAATATTACGTAGTACAAAATTCGGGGATATCTAACCGGGTAGTCTAGTCGGGTAGATTTGGTATTAAACCCAGTGCTCTGCCCGCGAAGCCTCCTATCGCACTTCACACACCCTTGCAATCGCCAGATGAGGGAACGGCGTACGCCTGTCAGCATCCTGAAAGCGCAACCAAAACCATAGCCTAGGCATATACCAATACCTGGTATTGTCAAACTCAAATCGAATTCTACTGGATCTCCTTCAGCCAGAAATGGTTTCACCAAAACGTGGTACTTGGAAGTATAAGGCTAAATCTAAGGCTAGCCCTATCGTACCACGCGCCCGTGCAGCAACCTCGCTAGGGTTAGGGTTAGGTTTGAATTTAGGGTTAGCCCGACCTCTCACCTATCCACGTAGTCGCAAGAGCACTCCGCACCCTTTCCACCAAGCCGTGGGTCAAACGTGAGACGTACATCCTCTGGTGTGTGGAACAGTCCACGAATTCGCCCCGCGTCTGCGATGCAGCTGCCGCTACCGAACCAGCGGTTGAGGAAGTTGCACGTGTGGACGAGGGCACCATGCGCCCAGTGGTACATAAACGTTGTTCCGCTCTTCGGCTCCCCTGTACCAGGTATGCATGGATAATTGCACACATCGGACAGATCAGATAATTTCATCCATTCCTGATCTGTGTCGTTCAGGGCAGACAGAGTATTGCCGGTCTGTATGGTTTACATGGCCTGTACATCATGTTGCCGGGTGTCGAGCTGTATGACCTGTCTGTGTATGATCTTGCGCAAGTTTCCTGGGTTGAATCCGTATCACGCAGATCCTGCACAACATGCCATAACGGCAGATATAGGATCTAGATCATCTGATGGTCTAGATCATGATCTGTCCGATGGGTCAACCATTGCAGACGTTCAAGGTGTTTTGCCGTACCCGGACTAGAACACAGCTCGATCCACACCAGGCCACATATTAGAATACAGTTACCGGTGATGCAGAGTAGAAACATCTGAGGGAACAACAACAGCAGCAGACACACTGCTGTAGTTGTTCAATTCAAATCATCATGACTGTCTGGGAGACAACGCGCGTAACCATCGTCCTACACGATGATGCAAAGAGCCGGAGATGCTCGTTGAGATGCAAGGAATGCCGCTCGTCGATGAGAATACGGCGCGGCAACGCGCTGCGAAACACTACACACGAGCACATAATATGATTTGCGTTTACGGTCAGGAGGATGATGTGAACCAAACAGGTATGACCGCAAAAAAAGTGTGCTGACCTCGCTCCTGCATCTCGATATGTTGCACGCGCTCGCCGGATGAAACGGTCTCCAGCATCGTGAAAATCATGTCGCATCGAGGACAATCATCAACCGTTTCCGATGTCAGACGAACGTGCGGCTCCGCTGTCGCTCCTCGCCCTCCTCCTTTCGCCGCTATTACGCCGAAAACCAGGGCTCTCCGGAGCATGGGATGCATCATGATCGGTGTCTACTGAAGACCCCCCCCCCTGTCTCCCTTTCTGGGTATTGAGCAAGAACAGCGCGGACAGCGATAGATATTTACCCTGATTGCGGCAACCTCATGCTCTAACTGTGACAGTAAATCGATCGGAAATCATTGGGTCAGATGTATATGTGCTGTCCGCGTTATGATGTGATAGGTACCACGAACTGTTTCCTAAGAAGAGTAATTTGTTTGGTGCCCCAAAACAAGAAATAATTTACGATTGAACTGAAGGTAAGAGACGAGGTCGATGAACAGAACTGAAAGTAGATACAGGGTACATAATTACGCGCCTGCAGGTGCTAATTAACAGCGTCTTCAATACGAGTACATGTCACCAATATGAAGTATATGACACCGATTAGAAGGACAAGGCCTGAGCAATAGCAAGTTTGTTAGTTTTTCACCCGTGAACATCGCACATAACGTGATGCGAGAGCAAAGGAGCAAGATAGACACACAATTTAATAAGAGCAGGTCGTGGGACGTGAGGCGACACCGGGAGAGGAAGCCATACCCTCTACAGACTGCACGTAGACAGGTTGGGGTCGTGGTCGTCGTGGCTTTATTGTGTTCGCTTATATACGAAGTATGCCAATATGACACGTGATAAGTAAACGCTGCAAGTTGTTTATATGTGTGTATTATAAAAGAAAAAAGAACAAAAGAAAAACTTCAGCGGTGAGATCGAGGATTACTGTTGAAACTCAACTTTGCAAGCTGCGTGGGATACTTCAATCTATTTATACTATATATGTACACAAACCAATATGGTGAGTCAACATTCTAAAATAAAAAAAACGTCAGCTATGAGATCGAGGATTACGTCGAAACTCAACTTTGCAAGCTACGTGGGATACTTCGATCGCGCGTACTGTGGATTTTGTAGAACCTAATGGGGATGTATACGAGTAGTCCTCATTGAGGGGACAACAAATAAAACAGCCATGGGGCTCGGGAAGAGTACAAAGATTGATCGTGGGGTTAGATACCTGCGGGGCTGAGAGGAGGTGGGCGAGGGGGGGAGTTGCTTACTGTCCATCAACATATATAATACCTCCCCCCCTCCCCCCCCCTCCCCTCTAGCTTGCTCCAAATTTTCACATCATGTGATGTACTTGTTGTACTCGTCCAACTTACGTACGATGCGGGGGGGGGGGGGGGGGGGGGGGGGGGGGGGGGGGGGGGGGGGGGGGGGGCGGGGGGGGGGGGGGGGGGGGGGGGGG
>JAYJME010001114.1:0-17797 GCA_036873775.1 Costaria costata
AGGCGAGAGATGAGAGAAAAAAAAAATTACATCTGGGGGAAAAAAAAACTATACGGGGAGAAAAGAAATCCTATGCTTGAGGGAAAAGAAAACATTTAGTAATAATAATAGTAATACACGACAACATTCGGCGGAGGTCGACTCGATCGCGGTGGGGAGAGCTTGGTAGTTGGCGTCAAGTCAGGGTCAGCACTCATTAGGCTGACTCTCGTGGTCGAAATCTAGATGACCTCAGATTCCATGTACTTTAGTGCTGGACGTGGAGAGAATGTGGTGTCCGTGGTGGTCACCTTCCTCTCCTTGTAAGCGATGGCAGGGACGTCCTGCACCTGATCACCACACCTGCGACGAGGGGCTGAAGGCGCCCTTCTTTTGGTCTCTCTGGTCTGGTACCTGGATGTTATTGGTAGAGAGCTGGGCTTCAGTGGGCAGCTTTGCACGGAGGCCAAAGGTGTTCTGCCTCGCGGAGGGGAGTCCTGGAACTGTGAAGGAGCTGGAAGAGGAATATTTGCAGGATTAGGTTGCTGTAGAGCTCGGGTCTCCTGAGCTCTGCGGGACACATTTTGCCTGTTTTGGGGTCTGGGACTCTGGCCTGAGAGGGCGTACAGCTGATCTAGACGGTGTGAGCACGGAGTGTAGATCCGGGTGGAGCAGAAGTACCACACCACCCCAATCGCCACATTCGCCAAGACGAGGCCCTGGATCACCAGCACAATCACCCACATTTCCCAATGGGGGCTGTGCGGCAACACCACTGCCTTGTCAGCCAGCTCGAACATATCTTCGGTCAGCTGAACTTCCTCATGTAGTTGGATGATCTTGTTTGAGGACACATATTCCGTGCCCCTCTCATTCTCAAATGAGTATGGCCCGATCACAATCCTGCACTGGGGATTTAGATGGAAGGTTCCCTTTCCTTTCAAACTTTTGACATCACTCGCCTGGCACTCATGTTGCACTTCCGTCTCGGGGAGATCAAAGTAGATGCTAGAGGCGCTTAGCCTCATGATCCGCGTTTCCTCCTCACCCACCGGGATAAGGGTGCACAAATCCACCACTTCTTGCAATGTGCCCGACTCGCTAGTGACCGCTTCCACACACTTGCCCTTGGAATCACTCTCCAGCACCTGAGTGCTGCAGTAGTGAAAGTTCTGGTAATTGTTGCAATCGGACAGTCGCGAGAGGTCGAAATGCTGGATTTGCCCTCTCCCGTTTACAATCTGGGCCGTTTCCTCCAAAATCAATTGCATGGGTCCCATGTTGGTGGAGAATGGGACCGTCTGCGATCTGTAGAGCCGATATGTCATGTCGTCCTCGAACCGCGGGATCTCAATGTGAATTTCGAACTCCGCGTCCGTGGCCGGCAGACGACTCAAGTAGATCTTGGGGGTCAGTCGGCCCAGCTGCCGGTTCGCCGATCTCCTGACGTCCGGGTTCTTTAGGCGAGGGACGATGTGCTTCCATGCTTCACTGTGAGCCTTGGAATTGAGGAGAGACACACCTTGCTTCAGATCTGAGAGCAACTCCACGTAGCTGCTGACAACGTGAGCCTGGTCAGCATAGACAGAGCGAGCCAGGACCACTGACTCCTCAATTTCCCCTTTTACTCTCATGATGTTCACGAAAATTCTCTCGGAGCCGTCGATCATCCCCGTGTAGTCTTTGACCATCCTGTCAGTGTCCGGGTCATCCGAGTTCCAGTAACGATGGTAGTCGCTCCAGACTTGGGCGTGACCGTGTGCCGACGTCGCCAGAGAGTCTTTCTGAGAGGGGTGAGGGTTCACGTAGGTCTTCCCGGGAAGAAGGGAAACTACGGACGAGAGATCTGTGATGTCGGCGATCTCCAGGTTGCTGTTGCTGTCTGCTAGCTCTTCGAACTCCTGCAAATAATGAATCAGCCTCGGGTCATTAGAACTGGACTGGTACCTCACCTCGGGAATTGGATCCTGGTCCTGGAATGTGCGTTGCACATCCATTTGCACCGCCACCTTCTTGGGGCTGTTGCCAGACCCCGTGATGGCGTTGCCCAGGCTCTTCATCCAACCGTGAAGCGTTTCCAAGACCGGCTTCTTCGAGATTAATGGCCATATTTCGTCTACAGGGATGAGGCTTGCCACAGAGCTGGCAACCAGTGCCCAGGGGACTCGCCTCACCCTCCTGAGGAGCGAGCATTGGCTTTCATCCACATCGCAGTCGTCCAGCTCGTCAGCTAGGGAGCCGGGGGCGTCTGCAACAAACTTTACAGGAACAGGGTAACGAGGAGCATTGGTCGACTTGCCATACTTACTCGGTCCCGACCTTCGGGCGCGGGGCTGGTATTGCCCAGGGTTCATAGTCACTATGGTCGTCGATGACTGGTACTGTTGCAAGTACCAGGGGTCGGGCTTGGTTGTGATACCTAGGGTTGAGCCCAGGGCCGACTGCGTCATCCTACGGTAATCCTTATGGAGCCAGGACATCTCGTCATGAGCCGTTTGGATGGTCCGGTTCACAACATCAACGTACCAATCCTGGATCACCTGCTTCCCCTTGAGGTGGGGATAGCCCTTGATGGCCTGCATGAACTCGCCACCCAGTTTCCGGAGCCTGTCCGATGTCATTTTCGCAAACGACTCCACCCTCTCGTTGGACTCTTTGACTGGGCTGAGGGAGAAAGGAATTACGACGACATATGTCTCTTTTACCACTTGCACATAGCTGCTGGTCTCCTGGAAGAGGAGACCTGACCCGTAGACTTGCAGATCACCCGACTCTCTACCTGAAGACTCCTTGGGGGTGGGACGACCAAGGACCATCTCCAGGGTGAGCCCGAAGGCAAGCCACTCGCAGATCCTCATATCTAGATATCAGGTCTGCTAGAAAGCTGAAAAGATATAGCACCAGGACTGCTGCGGCCAACTTGCCAACGTGCATTAAGCTCTCCTAGGTGAAAGGGATAGCTCAGAGAAAAAAAAATATAAGGACTGTGCGGCGCTCTGCAAAGGCTCTGGGACGTCTGGTGTTTCAAGTTGCAGATCTCTCGAGCAAGAGACGAAAAAAAGAAAACTTTGGTGAGAAAATAAAGATGGGAAATGCAGGTGGAATTAATTACGATGGACAGCTTCAGCTACTTTGCACTCGACCCGGACCTGCTCACCTCCTTCTTTGCCGTAGACGGTGGGGAACACGAGGGGGAGAGAGTGAAAAGAATGCGGTGGTTATGTCTTGAGAGTCACGAGTAGATGTTCCTGGCCGTGAAGGGTGCTGACCGTCCTGCAGGAGATGCTCACACAAAAGTAATAAAAGATACAGAAAAACTTGGTGTAGTGGTAGAGTAGAGCTTTCGAAGTCACTGTGTTGAGAGGGAGAGAGAATAATTGAGAATGATCTACTTATCTCCCTGGGGACCCCTTTTTAAAGGTTCTCGCTCTCTCCAACTGGGGGAAGCAGAGGCATCAGCAGAGCTTGCCCTGCGTCTGGATTCTTCCTGCTCCTCTCTCTGCCTGCGCAGCCCGGAGGAGTGGGGAATCACATGCCGACCACGATTGCTTTGTTGCATTGTTGGTCTGGCTGGCTCACCAAGCTCATGGGAGGTGAGAGATGCACTTGTACTTCCTGTTCTTGTTGCCATGTGGTCATCTGAGCTTCTGCTTCTGCCAACAAGTGTCTTCTGCTTCTTCCTCTCTTTGTCTGATAGAGATTCGGACGAGCTTGTTTTCTCCCCCTTTTTTCTTTTGACCGCTGGTGACCTTTCGACTCTTTGTCTAAAGTCTCCAGCTAGCTCTTGCACTGGCTCTCTTTGTTCTGAGCTTGAGGAAGATGAGCGGCACCCGGGGTCTGGGTCCTGAGATGAGGAATCATCTTCTCTTCCTTGGCTTTGGCGCTGCGTCAGGGGGCCGAGCTGAGGTCTAGATGCTTCTGAGGGCGAGTCATTCTCCTCTTCGGAGCCGGTCTCTGTTTCTGAATCGGGGGCTCGATCTGGACCAAAAATGGGAAGTGGCTGGGGAGAATCAGCGGGAGATTGCCTCTCCTGCTGCTCCCTCCTCTCTTGCTGGTCCATCTCTTTCATGCTGTCTATAGCCTCTTGGGTGTCACGTGTTGTTTGCTCAATGGTTTCCTCCTCCTGGTCCGATGAGGTGGACCCGGCAGATTGTGTAGAAGATGAGGTGAGGCTGTCCTCCGGATCAGTTCCTCCCAGAGCCGTCTGGGGGCGATCTTTGTTGAGCTTCCTTTTCTTCAGGGTGCTGGAGGGCCTTCTAGTGTCCGAGTCAGTGGTGGAGCTCTCGGTGGTGGCGGCCTCCCTCTTGTGGGTGGCGTCTTCAGCGAGCTCACTGTCGTCACTGATGCTGTCTTCCTCCTCTGTCTCAGCGCTCTGAGTGCCACTATCCTCCCGATCCTCAGATGTGCTAGGACGAGGTGTGATCAGGGTCTCAGTCAGCGAGCTGTCTTCAGCTGAGTGCTGAGGCATTGCAGGGGACGGCGATACAGGTTCAGTGGTGACTGGAACTTCTCCACTTGGTGGTGCTTGATGATGGGATTGGAAGGGGTAGTTCTGGCCACTTTCCTTCACGTCCTGAGCAAGATCATGTTCTTCTCCTCGGGAGGACAAGTCTGAGTCGTCTTCATGGCCGGGCAGGTTCACTGAGTGCGGCGTTAGTGCCGATAAAGGAGGTTCGATGAGATGGGGGATTGTTGGAACTCCCTCCGCTTCCTCTGTAATGAGCTTGTCTTCAAGAAAGGGGGTATCATCAAGGATGAGGCCACCTTCCTCAACACCGCTAGCCGCATCAGTAGTGGTTATTGGCCCCAGCCTGTCTTCTTGTTCTTGGCTGTCTGATCCTTGTTCGAATTCCAGGGCCAGCCGAGCATTTCCTAAGCTCCCGGGGACCTCCGGCCGTTCTTCTGGGGCATATGTGGCGCTCTCATGTGTCCGGATCTCTTCCTGGGCGTCTTCAAAAACTTCATCACTCTCGTCCAGACGGGGTTCGAGCAACTCAGATTCCAGGTCAGCCGTTTCTTCTATCTCGGGATCACTTTCTGGGGCTGCAGTTGTGAGGGTCTCAGTGTCTTCCTCCCGGGCTACCGAGTCTTGGGGATCAAATCCTGCCTCCTGAGCTGGAGGAGGTGGCACATCCTCGGTGAGGGGAGCGCCAGCTGTCTCCAGACCTTCCTCTCGTGGACCCGCTTGTCCGCTTCTCCCTTCATCATGGTCCGGGTCCGAGGAAGACGAGGAGGAGGAGGAGGAAGACGGATTCATGGGATCAGCACTGGAGGTGTCTGGCTCAGGGGTGCCATCTTGTTCCTCTTCTCTTGCCGAAAATCTTGAGGAGCGGGGTTCTATATTCAGTCTGTTGTTCACGAGAGCGTCCCAATCCGTACTCAGCTCTTCGTTCCCCGAGCAAAATGGCTTCAGTTGGTCCACATGGACGGCTTCGGTGTTTGCCAGCTTGATGGTGTTGCTGGCCAGGACTGCATGCGAGTGCCCGATCTCCACTATTTTATATGGACCGACATATCTGCAGTCCAGGGCGTGTCTGGTTCCAGTGAGACGGGGCTGCATGATTCTCTTCCAGACCAGATCTCCCACCTTGAAGACATTCTCCCTGAGGTGGCGATTTCTGATCTCCAAACGAGCTCTTTGTCTTTCATTTCGATCACCTCCCATGGCTTGCTCCCGGGCTCGAATGTTTCTGCGGGAATTGTCTCGGTGGAGGCCTTCCTCCGCATCGACCACGTCCACTAGCTCATAGCTCACTTGCGGAAGCTCGTGCCCGAACATGAGCAGCTCTGGGGTTTCCTGGGTGGATCTTGACACTGCGGCGTTGAGAGCCAACTGGATCCTCCATAGTTCTGAGGGCCAAGTGCTCTTGGTGCCTTCAGATGTCGTTAGGCACTTCAATGCATACTTGATGTTCCGCACCTGGGATTCTACTCTTCCATTGGTTTGGCCCTTATTGGGGAGACCAGTGACCTTTTCCACTCCCAGGGAGGAGCATAGACGGTCAAACTCTCCGCCCATAAGTCCTCTCTCCTGATCATGCCTCACTCTCTTGGGGATTCCAAAGCTTGCCACAAACTCCTTGAACTTGTCTGCGAGCTCCTTGGAAGTGCGATTTTTGATGGCCTTCAGCACGACATAATTGGAGGCCAGGTCCAGGAACACCATGATGTGGTTGAATCCCTGGACGGGAGGATAGTCAGTGGACAAGTCTATGGCGATGGTTCTTCTCGGCACGGAATCGGATGTCGTTAGATACTGATGGTGGTCAGGTCGGGTCGAGTACATATTTAATTGGCACGGTACACAAGCACTTATTCTCGACCGGACCTTCTCCTGCATGTCCTTAAAGTGATATCTCTTGCGCAGCGTGTAGTAGGCTCTTGAGTGACCTACATGGGCTCCGGCGGGGCCTGAATGCACTCGGTCAATCAGCACATTGACAAGGGTTTGAGGCACTATCACTCGAGGCATTTGCCTTGACACTGTTGGTTTCGACCTGGCTGTCTTGACAGGCATCTTGACCAAAACTCCTTGGATCTTTTTGTAGAGGATTCCCATGCCGGGCATGTCCAACACAGACTGGATCTCCATGCAGTAGTCGTCTTGCTGCTGCAGCCTGATTAGATCAGCGACATCCATGCCACCAGACTGAAAGGATGTGGCGGCGATGAGCTGTTCTTGTCTCTGTCTCTCAGCTTCAGCTGCTTCATCCCGCTCTTGCACTTGGGGGCGGCCTGAGAAGATTCTTAGGTTGGTTGTGGGCATTCCTTCTCCGGGGAGAGCAAAGAATGAGAGAACAGACTCCGACTCCACTGAGGACTCGGGCATCTGTGCCAGCAAGGACGCGATCACTGCCTGATGTTCCAGGGTCTTGCCCAGCAGAGCATGGTCCTCACTTTCATTTTCCTCCAGGGGAGGAGCTTGCATCAACTTGGTGATCTGGTCAGCAGTGAGGCTGGTTCCTTCGGGGATGAAACACTTCTCAGTGTCCGACCTGATGCGGTTCAAAATCTCTTTCTTCGCCTTGTGAATGGCCTTTGACAAAGCCTCACCCTTCTCATTGGTTGTTCTAGAGAGGATGTCGGCTATCTTGTTCTGGGTAGACGTAATGTGGGTAATCGTGAAGTCATAGCCTTGCAACATGAGGCTGTACCTCATGAGCTTGGGGTTTGCATCCTTGGCCCTCCTCAAATAGAGCAGCACTTTGGAGTCAGTGTAGACCTCAAAGAGAGTTCCGGCAACATAGTATTCGAACCTCTTGATGGAATCCACCAGTGCATATAGCTCTTTGTCCAGGATGGAGTAGGAGATTTGGGGGCCTGAGAAAGCCTCACTGTGGAATGCAATAGGCACCAGCTCTCCGTCCACTCGTTGGTGCAGGACGGCCGAGCTGGCAAAGCTGGATGCGTCGGAGTGGATGATGTATGTGTACTTGGCGTTGGGAAGATGTAGGGAGATCCTCTCCTTGAAGAGGCTTTTCATCAGCACGTACCTGGCCGTGCACTCCGCGTCCCATTTGAACACCACGTCTCGCTTCATCATTCTCTGCAGGGGTTGCACAACGTCGCTGAAAAAGGGGATAAACTTTTTGTAGTATTGGAAAAGAGCAAACTGACTTCTGAGCTGGACATAGTTCTTTGGCGCGACAAGGTCATCAATTCCTTTCAACTTCCTATCTGCTATGTTGAACTTGTCTCCCTCAATGACCATGCCTAGGTACTTAATGACACCTGCAAAGAACTTTGCCTTGCCCGGACTCAATTTCATGTTGCTGTCCCTGATCCGTCGGAACACAATCTCCAAGTGGCGAAAGTGCTCCTCCTCACTCTCGGAATAAGCAATCAAATCGTCTATCCAATAATTCACAATATTCATCAATCCTTCAAAAGTAACTTCCATTGCTCGCGTGAACACACTGGATGCGTTTCTGCTGCCCTGAATGGAACGGTTGAATTTCATGATGCAACTCCCTGACTTTCTGTGCACGAAGAATGTTGTCCCTCTGGATTGTTTCGTCAGACCTATTTGGAAGAAACCGTTAGTGAAATCAAACGAAGAACGATGGCTCTTTCCAGCCAGGTGCATAAACATAGCATCCATATTGCCCAAAGTGGCTACATCAGCTTGGGTCACTGAATTCGTGGGGCGAAGGTCCAAACATAGTCGATACTTTGCTTTTGGTGGCGAAGGAATTGTGTTTTTATCCAGCAGGCCATCCAGCAGCGCTTGTTCCAAGTCAGCGTTTGCTGGGTCCGCCTGCTTCTTGATGAGCACGATGTTAGTTGCCCAGTCAGCTACACATTTTTCCACAATCTTATATTTCTCTAAGTTGTTGATCAGCTTCTCAGCTTCCTCCCTTTTGCTGGCCGGCCAGAATCTCTGCTTGGGGCAAGGGGGAAGCTCTTCCGTCAGAACGATATCATGTTCGACATACTTGTGGAGACCTAGATCGAAGCTGTGCTCGGACCAGATCTCCCTGAACTTCAAGATGAGCTGAATTGTCTTTTTCCTTAATCTCTCACTCAGATGATCTAGGTCGAAGAGCTCAATCAACTCCTCGTCCGTCAGTGTGCGTTCCCGTTTGAGGATGTTGAACTCATCTGGGATTGCAATTTTGTCGATGATAGCAGCATTAGCCCTTCTCAACTTGACGTCTTCGGGATCTGATTCCTCTGGAGGGGAGTCGTAACCCGAGTCAGTTTCCTTCTCACGAGCCAGGAGTTCTTCCGGATTGAGGACATTCGTGATCAGCTTGTTGATGCAGGCATTCAGCGTGCTGCATATTGTCTTGTCGTCGGCTTCCTCTTGTAGGGCTTGCTCGTCTGCTGCCTTTGATTCCTCAGAGTTGGCTTTTCTGTAGGTCATCGTCTCCTCATAGCTGTCTTCGTCAGCTGACCCACCTATCAAACACACCGGGGTGTTATGTTCCACCCAGATATCTCGCTCAGATGAGTTCTCCATTACAACAGACGATCGGTTGCTCACAATGAAGTTGACACACGGAACCACAGTTAATTCTTGAGGAATGTCACTTAGAGGAACTAGTTGGATTTCATTCTGATATTTCCAATTATTCCCAGGCATGTGCACTTCAACTTCTTTTCTTGATTTCATGGGTATGCATTGTCTTCCCATGGATTTCATTGTTAGGTCATTGGTGGGGATAAGAGTGTGGCATATGCTGGTCTTGTTAGTGCGTCTGCCAGTCACAAAATGCATGTCATGGACCTTTCCTGGACTCTTAAACCTGATCATGCGCGAGTTGATCATGGAGTAGAGTTTCTCATTACTAAAGATGTCCTGTCCCAAGAATAAAGGTCCCTGCAAGTTGCGAACAATCATGGCGCGAGTAGAGACAACTATCACTTCTCCCGCGGCGTCCATCATGTAGAGCCTGATTGTTGCAGTGCCTTGAATGGAGGCTGCTGTTTCGCCTCCCACTCCTATAATGTTCCCCCTGTGTCTCTCAAATCGCTCATTGCGATGTCTTTTCATCCTCAGCCACTCGGTCTCTCGGATGCACGTCCCTGAGGCTCCTGAATCGACCAGTCCAAACACTGCTCCGGCCCTCCTGTCATTGATTCTGACAGGCAAAAACCACAGCATGCTGTTCATCGACTCCTCGACCATCGGCTCAAGGCGAGCATTTCTGAGAGCGTGCCGGAAGTCTTGCCTTAGTTTAGGGGTGAATTCGTTGCTTATGCATCTGATGGAAGACACGTATTCACGCGGTGCCTGGGTTGACGCATGGTAGCTGCGACAATCCAGACTTCTGAACTGGAAGACTATCCGCCCAGGTTCCAGCCCGGGCTCTAGCAGTTTTTTGAAGCCTCCTCTTCTACTGAAGAAAGCTGCTGGCCCTCACTTCCTGTTTGGCATAGAAAAGCCCTGGGAGACTCTCTGGCCTGAGCTGCGGGCGGCTTTTGGGTTGGAGAGCTTTCTTGACATGCGCTGGTGTTGTGGAAGGCTATCCTCCCTGCAGATTTGCATCCTCTGCACGGAAACGAAGCCTTCCAGTCATAGAGAGGGCATTCTGACGTGGCATGACCCATCTCCAAGCGTACATTCGGCAGAGCCCTCACTGATATTCTTCCTTGCATGTCGACTCCAGTTACTATTGGTGGCGAATTGGGGTCAACATGCTGAGGGGCTCCTTCCCAGCCACACTTCAGGCACATTCTAGGGATTGCTGTGTTGGAATCTGTTTGGGGTAGCCTGTTCGAGTGGGAAGGAGTGGCTTCTATGGTTGCTGAGTTTCCTCGTGCCGGAGAGGGATCTCTGTATGAACGTCCAGCTATCCCTGAGCCCACGATGTCCCTTCTTGAAGGGTAGTATTCTCGGTAGGTAGGTATTGGGGCTCCTGGGACTCTGAGGGCATCCTGCCTGTCCTTCCGATATTGCCAGGCTATGCCAGGGCGGGACGTCTCGTATTTCCGTTGTTCTGCATTTCTTCGCCATTTTGAATTGCTGTTGGCTGCACCCCTCAGATGGGCTGCCTTCTGCCTTTCGGTTTTCTCGATTAGCAGCTCCAGTTCTGCGATCTCAGCTGGGATATCCTCCCAGAACTCCACAGCATCTTGGGAAGTCATCCTATAACGAGGGTCATCAGGTTTGAGCTCACGTTGATATTTGAGCGCAATGTCCCGACAGTTCTCCTGGTCCACCTCCCTGACGTCCGTGCTCTTTCGTTGGAAATTCATGGTGTCCTCCACCAGAACGTTCAGAAAACATCTCAGGTACTGGTCCTGGTCAGCCTTTATTTGCGCAGGACTGCGAGTCTCGGGTGCTGGCTCATGTACTTCCCATTGGCATTCTTCATCTCTTCGTGCGTTTTCGTCATCAATTAATTTTGCAGCTGCCTCAATGCCTCTGAGTTTGCTGCGAACTTTCTCCTTGGACGTCCTCATATTGTTCACTATGGCCTTTGTGGTTTCCTCAGGAGAGTCTGCGCCGTCGTCGGATTCTTCTTCCTCTTCTTCCTCAACTGGGGGAATGCAGGTGTTCTGAGGCATTGCCTTGTTCACCCGAGAGCGTGCCGTTTTTCTGGACCAATCCCTGTTGTAACGCTCCCATTGAGCAGCTGCCTTATACAGGGATTCCACGTCCAGGGTCTCTTGGCTGTCTTCCGACTCGCACAGTCTTTGATGGATCTGTCTCAAGGTGTGTTCACCCACGCTGTCCAGCAACTTATCCTTGAGTAGCATTCTTCGGGTTGCCTGGAATTCGCCCTCGGTGAATGTGTGCGAGATCCGATCCAGCTTCCATTCTAGACCGGACATAAAGAAGATGAGGTCCTCTTCGGCAGACCTCTTCGCCTTTTTGACATCGTCCAGGACTTCTGAGGGCTTCCTGTAGCTCCGGTCGTACATGTTGATCATGCGATCAACGATGTCTTCGAGGGAGCGATCGAAGTTATCCAACAGAAAGCTTCCGGGCTCTTCCTGCATGTTTGCCAGTAGCGTTCTCTTGTAGGCTTCCTCAGTGAGCCTAAGTGGTTCAGTAATCATCAGGAGCTTCTTGAACCACTCCCTGACATTTCCCTTATTTTTGTTGTTGCACTTTTCCATGCGACTCAGGGTTCGCTCATGCAATGCGTAAGTCCCATCTCCAAAAGTGGGCATGGGGAGCTTCCCTTCAGCTTGGATCTTCCGAAGCTCCTCCTTCCGCTTCATGTCAGTTAATTTCTTCTTCAATGCTTGGACTTGGACCATGATGACCTCGTCCGAGACTTTTACTCTTTGCATGCGGTGAAAGCACTCAAGTGCAGGAAGGTTGCCTTCCAGGGCAATCTTGCCGTCCTCGTAGGTCTTCAAGTGTTTTCCGATTGTCATAGCCCTTTCGCTCATCATTTCTGAGAAACTTTTCAGAGCCTGCAATCTCTCTTTGGCAGGACCCTTCTTGTTTTTCATTGTTTCCCATCCGGGGGGCACTGAGACGAAGCTCATGGTGTCCACCATGCGTTTGTGGACTTTCTTCTCCCAATATCTTCGTCTTTTCTCCAGACTTGCTTCTTCTTGTCTTCGGATCTCGTCATCGTCGTCCATGTCATCCTGCAGATCATCAGCCTCAGGCCTTTCCGGGGCTGTGAACGGGCCAACATGCACGAATGACTCATCGTCACTCTCATTCTCAGATTTGTTGCTTGGTCTGGGATCCTTTTTGTTCTGCTGCCTTTGAATCACAGAGAGCATGTCGCCCAGTCCGATCGCGGAGCATTCCGACTTACTCATGGCTTTTGAGCCGGATGCTCTCGTTCCTGAGGCGGGAGCCGTGGCTCTCATAATTGTTGGCACTGAACGGGATGCTGGAAGCTGAGTGCCTTGAGGAGTCGTCCTCTGAGGTGCAGGCCTGGTTGCTCCTTGCATGCTGTTAGAGGATGGTTTAATGGGAGCCGTCACTCTACCGTAACGGTCAGCTGAGCTGCTCGAGGAGCGAGTCGAGGCGCCTGCAGATGACTCCGTTTGTGGAGGAGAGGCATGCACCAGGACATGCTGCTTTTGTGGTTCTTCTCCCTCGGACTCAGATGATGAAGAGGTCATGGGGTGGTTTCCTCTGCTTGCCGTGCTCACCTTGTCCTTCTCTTGGTCTGACTCATCACTTGAGCTTGAGCTGGAGCTGGAGCTGGAGCTCTCTTTGGAGTTCGACTCAGAAATGCTGGTGAGCTTTGACTGAGTCGACTGGTAGGATGTCGAAGAGGAGGAGTCCCTTGCTTCACGCCGACGGGCCCTTCTCTCTTTCTTCTCTTTCTCCTCCTGCTCCATGAGCGCGATTAGTCTCAATATCATCTCCATGCCTTCCTGCTTCTTCTTCTTCTTCCTTTCCTTCCTCTTCTTTCTTCGGGAATCACTGTCTCCGCTTTCTTGGGAAGTCCTGCTCCCTGAGGTGGAGGACGAGCCTACGGACAGAGGTGCCCTTATTCCTGGTTCCCCGGGATCACCCGTGTCAAAGCCTGAGGGGACACTACTGATCCCATCTGGAAGCGGGATCTCGGCTTCGTCAATCGCGTCTCCTCCGCGAGTTGCCATGGTGTCAGCTGCTTGTTTGTTTTTGTTTTTCTTCTTGCTTTCTTGGTCTTCTCTTTTTCTGCTCGCGCAACTTGTTCTTCCTTCCTTTGCTAAAACCTTTCAAGGATGCGTGATCACTTCACTCAATATTTCAGATATCACTTCACTCAACCTCTCAAAATTTTCATTTCACTCAACCTCTCAAAAATTTCACTTCACTCAACCTCTCAAAAATTCACGCAACCTTTCGGGTAAGAGTTTCCCGCAAATAATCGCTGAGATGCCACTCAACCTTTCCAACCGAACTTCCTTTTCCTACAGATGAATCCACGAATCTCTGAACCTCTCCTCGGCGAGCAGGTGGTTAAACCGGAACGACAAGAACGTGATCCTCGAGGGCGTAGTTTCCCGGTGCGTGAAGGGCGTGAAAGTAGAAGAGTAACGAGTTAGTTGTTGAAAGAGAGAAAAAAAAATATATATTTGTTGGCGTTTTCTTAAGATTTGCGAAAGTCAGTGCGGGTTTTGCAATAAACTCTGGCACCTTTTCTACTTTGCAATTCCAGAACGATGGGTTGTTGCCAAAATTTGCTGAAAGTGATGGGGAAAAAGATTACACAGAAATGAAAAACTTGTTTTTGTCCGTGTGGATCTTTTGAACTAGCTCTTAGAAAATTTTACCACGTGGGTTCTAGCTGGATGCTACCTAGGTTTTACTTTAGGAAACCGTGCTCACTCTCCCTGGGGGGAAAAAGGCGTGGGAACCATGATAGTCTTTGGGGTGCCACACATGAAAAATGGAATAGTTGCTGTAAAAATGATTTTGTTTTTGCTGTGTGTGTGTGTGTACAAGTACCGGCACTTTCTCCCAAAGACTATCAAAGAGCAATCAGCGGACTGATACTGCAAGTTCGCAACCTAGCGCCTATATTTCACCCGCTAGATCCCTACAATTATCAACCCTTTTGTGCCGACTGTTCTCCGTGTATGTTATTGGTGTGATACGAGTTGTCACCACTCACCCGTCCTACGATTAACGAAGTTAACTGCAGGATGTTGCTCCCGCCCTGAGGTCTGGAAGGTCCCGCAGGTCGTCCCGCGCAAGTCCGGATGTGGCGACGGATGGCTGTGATCACGCACAGAGGGTGGCGGAGATTTGAAGATAGCTCCGCCGTCAGTTGGGAAACGCAAAAGTAGACGAAGTCCTCTTTGATGATGATGATAGATTAGGATGTTCCAAAAATTGGCGATAGCTCCGCCGTCAGCCAGAAATCGTAAAGAAAGGTAGAGTCCCGGCAGAGGAAAATTGGCGATAGCTTCGCCGTCGACCGGAAAGTAGAGAGAAAAAGATGACTGTGTCAGTTCTGATTTAACACGCCCTAGACAGATGGGAGTATCAACGTAGCAGAACCAATTAATCACAGGTCACTAGATGAGATGAAGATCAAGACCAACAGATATCCCGCTATGCCCACTGTAATGGTCAGTGACATAGAAGCAGCACAACTCCAATCTGATCGATCTCGGCAAGAATAAAGGTTGGCTTTGGGTAGACAGACCAGGGTCTACGCGCTTGACGTCTCGAGCAACTTTAGTAGCTTGTGAATGAGCTAACAAAAGACGATCGGGATGGCCAAAGTAGACGGGTCTGAGCCAGGATGAACGTTGAAACCAGTCGCGAGCCAAATGCAAACTTGTTAGTGGGTACCGTTGGCGTGTGTTGTAATTAGTTAACTCTCTCTGTCTTCGTAGGTCTAATTCCTCCTAATAAAATTACTCAGCATGCAGGTTTTAGCTACAAAAATTCTGGACATTTATTTTATCTGATATAGTTTTTAAGTATAAAAGTGGAGGTCTTAGAGGTTGGAAGGCAGGAGAATAACTGACTCTTTCTTGGGATTGTGGTCAGGATTGGCATCACATACACCGGACAGACAAGCTTGTAATTCGATATGGTAGGTGTACAACATTGTCTGCTTCCTGCTTTTCACTCCTTTTCTTGAGCATCTGTGTTCTTTATCTTGGAGCTGGCAGCGTAGTACAGACAGTAGACAGAGACAAAAAGAGCGGTCAGTCTGTTGTGCAGCTGCAGCAGCATCATGAATGTACAGAGTAGGAGTTTCTTGACCCGACCATTTTCTCGGGAATAGAGGCGTGACCCGACCGAATCACTTTCAGTCCCCCTCCACGTGATGTCGAAAGTCCGAGGAGGAATGAAATTCATGTGATAGGCCGGAGCACTTGCTCATGGTGATGATGTTCAGTGCGAGGTAGGGCTTTCGGCATTCATGTCTGCCCTGCCTTCGTCAGCCTCTTCATAATGCGACACAACAACAAAAAGAATATCTGCACAAAAGAAATGCCCAGAAGCAGGTTGAAAAAGCAAATTGCATGTAGGTGGAAGGTAACTCGAACATTGACATTAGCTTCTTCATGGCATAGGATTCACGAGGTATGCAAGCGATGGGATCAGTTAGGTGGACAAAAATGTGGGAGAGAAAAAAAAATTGGTCCCGGGTTACTGGCGCGAAAGAAAAATGGCAATAAATAAAACAAAAAGGGACAAAACTAAAAATGGAGAAAAAGAAAAAAAATTACGGTGGGCCTACATTAAAACGTGACTGAAGGTCTTTGGTAGAATTTCCAGGGAGGTTGGTATTGAGGTAGGTGAGACGGCGTTTTTAAGGGCGCTTGCTTCTACATTTTGGGGTGCCCGTGGCACAAAAAGGGAGAAAAAAAAAACTTCGTGTCCACACGAAAATTATGAATAGCGGGGCAAAAAGAAAAACGTTCACGTGTGAAAAAAAAAATAAAACAAAAAGGAACGACACATGCTAAGACAGAGGTTAGAGAACCAGCAATCACTGTAGTGTCCCACGAGTTTGAGTATGTGTTGCAGGAGAAAGTAGATGATGGCGATCTTGGAGAGTCACTTCACTCGCAGCAGCAGGAGGGAGATGGCGCCAGAAATGCACACGCAACGCTCCCTCAGAGAGAAAAAAAAACTTTTGCACTGTTCTCTCACTCAGCCCATGGGTTGGTCCTGGCTTTCGGTCATGAGGTCCATGAGGGAGGCCTGATGACGATGGCTGCCCTTGCTCTCCAGTGAGCTCCTCTCATGTTCGGAGCGGATTTCCCCCTCCTCTTCCTCCGAATCCGAGGGATGGTAGTCGGCCAGAGCAGGCAGATTGGCGGAGACATGCGGTGTGAGGAAGGAGGAGTCGGGGTCCGCACAAGGAGGCGGACATGCTCTCAGGTCTTCCAGTGAGGTGCTCATGTAGGCGGGATCCCGTGTGTGCGGCGTTGTCCATGTGGAGGACACGTACACAGGAAGGGACCAAAACCCCTCCTTGGCATCAAATCTCCACTCGTGGAGCACGCGCACCGGGCGTTTGCGAATCAGCATCAGAGGGATGAGCTCCCAGGTGTTGAATTCTGTGCGTGTCACCACCATCGGGGCATTGCTTTGATCGTTGGGGCCCCTGTTGAATTGATTGTAAACATCCGCCTCAGCCCTGATGGCCAGGATGCTCCCCTTGTGGGAGAGCGTCCGGTCCGTGTTGAAGTGGATGTAATGGTGTACGTTGCTTATGATTAAGAGGATTCTGATGCTGTACAGGGGAAGGTCCTGTGGACTGAGGACGAACGGGGCAATCTTCCACTGGCCCCCGCATGACAGTGGTGACTTGGGAGTGTGCATTGCATTGGGCAAGTCCACCACCCAAGCCGTGAAGACGTTCAGAGTGACCTGTGGAGCGGCCTTGTCAGGCCACAGCCCCTTCATCGGTAGGGCGCAGTCTTGATGGAATTCTCTGACTTTCCTCTGATCCCTCTGGGTTTGGGATATTGGGGAAGCGCCGGCACCTGCCAGGTGATCCCCAGAGAGGGGTCGTGCCATTAGCTGCACCATTGCCTTGGTCATCTCGGACAGGGCAGACTCCTGAGATGATGGTGAATCTTCCTCCGCCTTCTTCTTCCGGGAAGGTTTCTCATACCTGAGATGGGAGCCCCAGACCATGTCATTGGGCAGGGGGCGGCTCCTTGGTGGGCCGATGACCGTCTTCTGGGAAGGCACGACCATGCCTGGAGGGCAGTTTACGCAACCCACCCGGGACGGAATGATGTTGTTGGTCTTGACCGTGCCCAAGACCCTGGTCTTCTTCCCCTTGAACTTCACTGAGGGCGGTGCGATACCCCTCTTCTCAGCCGCCTTCACGATGTCCTCCAGCAGCTCCTCCTCATGCAGGTTCTTCGCCGCCTTCTCGTTCAGCTCAGGAGGTGGTGTTGGTGGTCGGAGTGTCCCATCCTCGTTGAGGGGGCGCTTCTTGCTGTCGAAAAGCGGGTTGTGCTTCTCCGGCACATAGTCGTCGCATGTGGTGTAGCGGTTCGACATCTGGGGCTGTAAAGGACACAGAGAAGAATGGAGAAGCAGAGATACTGTCCATAGCGCTTGCCACCTCCCGATTGGATTTTAATCATGGGAAAAGCAGACGGTCAGAATTCTTTGGAAAGCCTCGCAGGGAACAGGGCGAGGCGCGTTTCATTGCACTTTGCTGAGAGCCAAAACAAGAAAAATTATAAACATGAAAGAAATATGCAGGGCATCTCACTGCATAGGAAACAAAGTAGTTCCTGTTACTATTGCTTATCGGAGGGAGAGATGTTGTGGGGACAACAGGTAATCACCAAAAAAAAGAAAATGACACGGGAACATAAATTCGGCACTGGGTAAAAAAAAATTATATGCACGCGAAAATAAAACAAAGAGGGAGAAAAAAAATAAAAAAAAAATCTACACGCGCGTACATCAGGGGGT
>JAYJME010001115.1:0-17797 GCA_036873775.1 Costaria costata
GAAACAAGGAGGTCCTGTCAGTAAAAGTAGGCTTAGGGGTACGAGTAGAGGTAGTGTAAGGGGTTAGGCTTAGGGTCAGACCAAAAACAAACCGATGAAAATCGACGAGCAGTGGGAATACTGAACCCATATGCGCTATAAAAATCAAGGCACGTACCCGCAGGGGGGAGGGGGGAGAAGGGCCTGCTAGTGACCCCGGATCTGAGGTACCACTATAAATAGGGAGGGAGCTGGAGTAGAAGGGCGAAGATAATAAACGGGATGATAAAATAGAAAAAAAGATCGGAAAGGGAGGGGGGGAAACAAGGAGGTCCTATCAGTAAAAGTTAGGGGTAGAGGTAGTGTATGGGGATAGGGTTGGGGCGTGTCTCCCGGCTCTTTCAGCCACGGTTTATAAATGATTTTCTTTTTTCTTTTTGTTGCAACTTGCGGGTTACAAAATTGGGCGCTCCCGTAGAAGACGAACCAGGTATGTAATAAGTCAGCACTGCTGTAAACCCACCACAACAAAAAAAAACATAAAAAATCAAACCCGCTCAGTACAACAAGCCGACTTCACACTCAGCGTTAACGACACCCACGACACTATAATGCATGCCATTCGTTTTAACCCCCCTTGCACCCGTCCAAGCACACGCCTCCCCGCGCGCAAAACCTCGGACACGCATGCGGTCAAAACGTCAAACTAGACCACAAACCCGCTCCTAACGCCAGCTTATAAAAAAAAACTACGCAACGCTAATCATCATTTGCAGCATACAAAAAAGCAGGCATGGCAGTTACGGGTAGATTTGAAAACGTCACTCGTACTTTTCGGCAAAATCAGCTGTTCCTGTTACGTACGGCTGTTCCGGCAGAAACCGGGGACGATAAATAACCAGCAGACAGACAGCAAAATAAAAATAAAAATAAAAATAAAAGCAGGGTCAGTCTGTCTTGTCTCTCTGACTTTCCTCCGTCGCATGCGTCTCGTAACCCGCACCTGCAAAGCGTTCTGCTCGACCTTGTCCCGCTCGTGTTCTTCCATCACGTCTCCCTCCCCGGCAAAGACGCGGCCTATCTTCTCCTCTTTTCTTCGAGCGTCCTGCAACAGTAGTGCAACAGCAGCAAAAGCCGTGCGCGGCGAGATGTTGTAGTTGTAGTTGTAGTTGTAGTTGTAGTTGTAGTTGTAGTTGTAGTTGTAGTTGTTGTTGTTGTTGTTGTTGTTGTGGTTGTTGTTGTTGTTGTTGTTGTTGTTGTTGTTCTAGTTGTTGTTGTTGTTGTTGTTGTTGTTGCTGCTGTTTTCTCACATTAAGTCATCGGTAAAATCAAGTCCGTGGTCACGGGACTGGCTCCAATAACTCTGGAGTGAAATAACACCTCGGGAAAGATAAGGGGAAACAAAAAAAAACAGAAATATTACGCATACGAATAACTCAAGCAAATCGTGCACCTCAGGGAACAAAATAAACATAAACAAGGGAATCAGCGTACGTACACACAAGATACGCTTATTTTTGTCAATCGACGTCGATATGGTCCCCAAACTCGTATACTTGTAAACTCAATTTACATTTGCGAATATCGAAATACGCTCTATGTTTTCCGGACAAAGCGGCATCTGAAAACGGCGACAGTTCCAGCAGCGGTCATGAAAACCGTGAGTTGGCGGAAACGTCCGCGGGGAAAAAAAAGGCAGGCAATTTTCAAAACGAGAGCAATGACTACCGCGGCACGAACATATATCGAAAAAAAGAAACCCCACGACAATATAAATCGTGGCGGGCTTGCAGCAGAGTCGCTGACAGCACTACCATATAGCTATAATGGCGCTCTCAAGTATCATAGCCGCCATTTTGTACATAGACAAATGACAACATCCCCTGTGACCGGTATGAGTTTAAACGCCGAGCGACCCGTCTATGGAAATATCTCGACGAAATCTTCCACACGTCGTAGAGATCATGATCTAGATCTTGGAACTACATCATCTACATCATATCCTGCCGTTACGAGATGCTGTCCCAAGATTTACACAGTACAGATCCGACCATATCCTGCCGTTATGAGATGCTGTCCAGGATCTGCACAGTGCAGATCCGACCCAGGAAACATATCTTAACCCCTTTAAAGCCGGAAACGTTTTTTGGGGACAAAACTACTTGGAAATAGGGTGGGATACTTTTTGGGGTAGTAAAAGGGCTGAGGTCGTGCAGATTATACGACGCCCATCCGACTACATGAGCTAATAGATAGTACAGATCATACAGATCAAGAAAATTGATCTTCCGTGAAAGATCTATTAATAGATCATGAGTGGAAAACGATAATCTGTCCGAGGTGTGAAATCTGGCGAAAGCCGCCATTTTCCTTGTTTTGTGCCCCGCTTCAACCCTTTTACTACCCCAAAATAATATTCCACACTATTTCCAAGTAGTTTTGTCCCCAAAAACCGTTTCCGGCTTTAAAGGTGTAAGGCTGGTTTTCGAGGAAATTGGCTCTGCAATTCATCATAGGGCGTGTTATGCACTGTCGTATAATGTATACGGCACAGTAGAGGGGCCCATAATATAAGGCGGTCATAATAAGGCGGCAACTCAGTATAGGGCGGTTCTGGCACGACGGTAACTCTGAACACAACCGCCTACACGAATAAGGTGGCCTCTCAAGATAAGGCAGCCGAAATTCCTTCGCACTGTACTACAAATAACTAACCTTCTCCGCCTCGGCGACTTCCTCTTCCTTCCTGGCTACTCTCTTGGCGGTGTTCGATTCCTCCTCTTCCCGAGCCTTGCGGAAGCCTTCCATGAACGCCTGCGGAACCAAAACCCACGCGAGCGTTGCAAGCCAGCATAGCATGCGTTAACGACGTGCTCCCTAGCGGCAAGCAAGGGAACATCAACCCATCCACCACAAAGGAATCATGACGAACTACACCTCGTCGTGGCGCACGTCTGGGCAGGCAGCTACTAAGCAAACACGACAGCACTTTTCGCTGTAAGGGTTAGGTTTTGACACACGGTTAGGGCTACCACATTTCATGGTCCGTGACGCGACCGCATAGCTCTGTTTGAGAGGCTAGACTGGAACAAGATAATACCTGGTACACTGGTAGTAAATAGCAGGGCCTGGTCCACGTCTTCGGGCAACCTTATCCTGCACACTATTAATATATACAATACACAACAATAGTCCTACAGAAGGTGGCCCCTTTTTTAACCCTTTTACTACCCCAAAAGGTATCACACACCATTTCCAAGTAGTTTTGTCTACAAAAACCGTTTCCGGCTCTACAGGCGTTAAGGGACCCTAGTTTTGTTCGGTATTGGAGGTTCCATATATACCGACCTCCTTTATCAGAGATAGAGTTGATACCGGTCCCGTACAGTCAATAGTGGGCACAAATGGTGCGGAGTAAGTTGAGGTCCCTTATATACCGTTTTCCCTTAAAAGGGGTTAATGTCCCTTAAACCGGGCTATATACTGTACTACACAATACCAGGCACGACAGTAGACAGCAGACACATCAGACAGATCACGATTTACTATTTACATCATCTGGACTGGATCCTAACCTGCCCATATGAGATGTGCAGGATTTGTTAATAATAGCACAGATCCCACACAGGAATATGTCCTGTAGATAATACAGACTGTACGGCTCCCACCCGGCAACATGAGCTAGAGCTAGATCCTACAGATCAGGAGTATATCTGCCTTGAAAAATGTAGATCATGAGGCGGAAAGCAATTATCTGTCCTATGTGTGCAACTGTACATAACAGTACCAGTGGCTAAGGAGCAGCTGCGCGGATTGAAAACAGAACCGAAAACATCGTGGACTCACCGTGGGTATCATTGAGGAAGCGTAGCATCAGTCGCCGACGTAAACAAAGTCAGCTACTACAGCAGCCGACTAGACTAACAAAATAGGTAGAATATTTTAACGTATTTTGATGCATTTGGTAAAAAAAACAAGAGCAGAAAATAAAAACGAAAATGTTGCGAAATTGGCGCAACCAGTCAAGAACCACAACCACGACGTCGATCACCCATCCCATCACCCCACGAGCAGGCAAAAATGACCAACCACCCCAAAACAATCTACTTCAAGACCCTCGCTGACCTTTCTCGCCCATCCTCCAATTCGCCTAACCAATCAAGAGCCACGACGACCCCGACGCCAATCAAAACCATCAACGCAAAGAGCAGACAAAAATCACACAAAAAAACAGCTTATTTAGCCCTGCTGACTGCCAATAGCTACCGCTGACCTTTCTCTCTTCATCCTCCTTCTCGTCTTCCTCCTCCGTCTGCTCGTGGGTCACCTTGAACGAACGCCTAGCCGCCATGGGCTGGACCTTTCCGTCGGGCCCGACATCGGCCGGTACGAACTCCGACGGCGGGTAATACTTGCGGCCGTGTCGTCTCTTAACCTGAAAAATCGGGTTGGCCAATCAACGAACGCGAGGGAACACGGCGAACCAGTCACGGCACGACACGGACGACAGTTACAAACACGTCTGCGTCACCAATACGAACTCCAAAACACGGGAGCAATATGCGACGCCGCCTCATGCGCTCAGAGGAGGCGGCCTTCGTAGGATAAAACCCCAAACCTTACCCTAACCCTAACCTCGTGTGCATACATCGTATGAGCAAGGGACGATGAATATATATGTACACGTGCTATGACGCACAGGTACGTGATGACAAACGCGATTCTTCCTCACATGGCAAGTTTCTGTAGTAAAAAAATAGGCCAATCACCGCCATCCAGCAGCGGCAACAGGAAACAGGGCGACATCACATGCAGGCGGCGATAAAAGGGGGTCTCAGCAAACAATGCCGCGACGAACAGAAAAAAAAAAAAAGTTTTCGGAGCCAGACCCTGACCCTGGCAGGAGCAACACCCAAAACACCTTCCCCTCCCGTGCGCTTCATGGACCACAAAGTAGGTTATTGTAAATAATAGACACCCCTCTGTCCCGAAACATAAGGACTGAAAACCATTTGGGTGTGCCTATTAACCAGGGCTAGTTACGGGTCAGAACCCGACCCGAAGGTCCAATCAGGAGGTTTTTCGAAATATCACGGGTCGTGTTAGGTCCGGTCGGGAGGTTTTCTACATATCCCCGATCGGGTCGGATCGGGTCGAGTCGGGTCGGGTTGGGTCACCCTGACCCGATCCGACCCGCGAGATTGGACCCGACCCGCGAACAGCCTTGCTATTAACACCAAAGTGTCCTTAAATGTAGGGACAAGATGGGTAAGACAAATGATAGAATGCGTTGATTGAAATGGCAATTTAACCGCACGATACGGGGTGCGCTCGCGCTGTTCCTTCCGCCACCGCTGCTATAACCTCAGCATGGCACATACTTGGTAGCCTGTTTTGCCGCTTTCGGGGGGGCGGGGGTGCAAAAGCACCAAACAAACACCTTAAAATATACGCCAAAGGCACCAACGATATAAAATACATCAAAAAGGAGACATAAGACATCAAAGGCATCAAAGGCATCAAAGGCATCAAAGGCGTCAAATCAAAGTCATCCAAGTCGTCTAAAGACGCCAAGGTTGCCAAAGACACCGAATACGTTCAAGCCACCAAACACATCAATGACATCAATGACATAAAAAAGCATCACGGCACGACAGTCGAAGCCCTTTCCTTAGAACAACAGAGTCGACCCAAAGTGCATGCAAACATCACCACTTGACCAGAACTTGGGTCTCCGAATAAGCGCTGCCTCCTTGGCCCACCTTTCTTCTTGGCCGAACAGGAATCGCCGAATCCGAGAAAGTCACATCCTCTCCGTTCACATCGCCATTGCCTTTGCCCCCATAACCGGCACCGCCATCGCCAACCCCATCGCCGTCGCCATCCTCATCCCCGCCCCCATCCCCATCAGGCGTATCCTCCGCCCTGTCAAAATTTTGGGCGTAGTCGTCGGCCTCGTCGTCTTCCGAATTGCCGCCGAAATCAGACTCCGACTCCATCACGTCTGACTCCCAAGGTTCCTGAGGCACACAACAGAACGAGCGAAACCGCAGCCAACAGGACAGAGGAAGAGTCAGCAAACGACGCCCCACTGCCTACTGCTACTGTCTACTACTACTGTCTACTGCTACTGTCTGCTGCTACTGCCTACTGCTACTGTCTACTGCTACTGTCTACTGCTACTGTCTACTGCTACTGTCTACTGCTACTGTCTACTGCTACTGTCTGCTGCTACTGTCTACTGCTACTGCCTACTGCTACTGCCTACTGCTACTGTCTACTGCTACTGTCTACTGCCACAAGAGCGCGAAATAGTCTGCAAACGAGAGCCTATCGTTTTCTATCGTCTACTGCTACTGTCTACTGCTACCTTCTACTGCTGTCTACTGTTACAGGAGCGAAAAAGAGCCAGCACACGAGGGCCTACTGTAGTGTTGACTATCGTCTACTATCTGCTATCTACTACTGTGCAACTACAGTTGTGGGGCGGCTTTCTACTTGGAATACGCAACCGTAAAAGCGAAAACATGTGATTTTCATCTGGTACACCAACGAGACCAAGAACCGGCGATTTTAACCATTTAACCGAGGTGACAACTAAAAAAAAAAAACTAAAAAAAAAAAACTAAAACGTACGCGATCTCGAATCAACAGTTTTGTAGGCAAATTCTACTGTAGCTAAAAATACCATTATGTTATTCGGCGATCTATCGACCAAACCAGACCCACAATGAAAACCAACCAGCAACCAACGGTCGGAACGATTGCTACACAACGCAGTCCCTCCTCACATTGGTCTTGGTAGCGTTCATGATTTCCTCGAGCGAGATCGTGTTCCCCAACACTTCGCCCACACGGACTGAAGACGCGCTCGCCTTCGCCACCGCCGAGGAGGTGAAGTCTCCCGCGCCGAACGCCGCGCTCATGTTGTCCTGGGTTAGGGTTGGGGTCAGGGATAGGGTTAGGGTTGGGGCTAGGGTTAGAGCTAGGACCGTAATCACACCACCAAACACCACCCCAACCAGCGGCCAAGGGCGAAGAGAGCGCAAGAAGAATAAGAGTCAGATGCGAGCGCCAACGATTATGACCGACCGCTATGATCGACCAGAACCACACCACCACGCATCACCCCACGCGACGGCAAAAACGACGACAGCGTACATAAGACGAACAAGAGTCAGAAGCGTGCGCCAACGGTTATGACCAACGGTTACGACCCACGGATACGACCAACGGCAACAACCAACGGTAATGACCAACGATCACAACCACCAGTTATGACCAACGGGTATGACCAACGGCTACGACTATGACGAGCATGTTACCACCCACCGATCCATACAAAAGTATAACAGGAAGCACCATGACCAAATAAAATACCAAAATATACAACACAGTAGGTAGCCCCTTTTTAAGGTACCCTAGTGCGTTCGGGACTGGAGCTCCCTTACATAGCAACGTCCCTCATCAAAATTTATACCGGTCCCTTTCAGTAAATTGTGGGGGAAAACGGTGCGCAGAAATTGGAGGTCCCTTATACACCGTTTCCCTTATCGCGGGGTTAATGTCCCTTAAAAGGGGCTGCCTACTCTACCACAAAACTCTTGCAATAAAAAAGGCCTCTTTTGTTGGACAAAATACACTCAGACGGCCCTGGAGAGTAATGCTCCATATTCATGCAAACCCGTCCCGGTGCTGCAAGGAGGCATTATCTCACCTGCGCTACCGTGGGTGCGTGCAGGCCTGTCATGAAGGCATCCAGCGGATCGTCGTCTTCGTCTCCACCTCCATCGGCTGCGCCATCTCCCGCACCATTCGCCTGTTGCCCCCCATGTCCCGTTGGCTGCGATTCAGGAAAGCGTGCAATGAACACAGAATAAGATTAAACCCAACATCACCCGTGTAGCAGCACATGAAACTAGCATCAGTCATAGCACAGGACAAGCCTAACGCTAAGCCTATAACCCTAACCCTAAGCCGCACAGGATAAACATATCATCACATGTAGCAGAGGATAAGCCAAACAATAGCCATGACATTTACATAACCTAACCATAAGCCGTAGAATATGACAAATATAACTTTAGACGCAGAATAGGATACGCCTACAGCAACCGTGTAATTAGATACACCTATTAATACCATCACTCGTATAATTATACGGAGGGTGGCTGTTCGTGGAAATCGGGCACAATCCACGCAGTATTGTAAATCAGACGATGTCGGAGAGCAAAAAATAAAGGGTATGGATAAGACAAAGCCACAAAGCCACCACAGCACCTTTGAAGTTGTCGAACGTGTATCATAATTCCGTCGAGATTTGGAGCAAAACATCATTAAAAACATTATTTGGCCTGATTGTTTGAATTAAAAAAAACGCACGTAAAACTACCGCAGCAGCAGCAGCAGCGGCAGCAGAAACCGAAGGGGACAAACTTGAGCAATTCGCTCGCATTTCGCGACATCAAACCATCTCCTCATTCAACTACACAGATATATACACTTCGTATACCGGTACTCTACTGTAGCTGTAGAAAGAAACACGCCATCCGCCATCTCAACGGCTTTGGTTGTCAACGGAAAACCAAAGGTGCTACTCGTCGTACAAGCAGTCGTAGTAGATCGCGGTTTGACCGTTGACTGACAGCTCTCCTACACTAAAGCTAGCACATTAAGGCCAAAAGAGTTGGTTCGCCCAAAAAGCACATTAAGGCCAAAAGAGGCCTTGATGCGCCCAAAAAGACCAATCTCCTAGCATATACCATACCTGGTACGTAGCATTTTTCACGGCGACGGGGGCCACCACCCCTTCAGGACAGAAACGCCAACTTACAAACTTACGTATGTGCCCCCTGTGGCTAAACCAATAGACGCAGCTCTCGCACCACTTTAAACACGACAAAGCAACGCCGCGAAAGGCATGGGTGACAGCCTCAAACCACATTATAGTAAAATCACAAAACCAATAAAGGTACCATACACTATTATGCTATTATAGTCTAGCACCGCACTGCAGCACAAAGCACCTGTCAACGCAAGGCCAAGGGCCTTGCAGTCCCAGTCTCACACCAAGCAGGCGTTTTCGAGTCCCATAACATTTTTAACCCAGGCGAAGCTCATTCGAAAGACCTCAAAAGCCGCCGTCACGAGCCCACTTCGCACAGAGACATAAAATCGGTCTCCTTTTTAACACGCGTACACCAGTACGCACAAAAACAAGACGTGTTATCCCTAAAGGACTGCACCCCCATTTCAGGGACATAGTGCTTGGAATTAGAGAGTGATACATACAGTACGAGGCCCCTTTTAAGGTACCTTATCAATAGATAGTGCTTTCGGGATTGGAGGTCCCTTATATACCGGCGTCCCTTATAGTCAACATTGGGCAAAACGGTGCGCAGGAATTTGAGGTCCCTTATGTACCGATTTCCCTTAAAAGGGGTCCCTTAAAATGGGCTATCTACTGTATACCGGTATGTGTATATACAGTGCAGGGGCAATAGGATTAACTTCACTGTGAGACCGAAGGCACGTACATACGTAAAATATTATACTGCGGTGTACACACCTGCGGTTCGCCGTCCGCCACTGCCCCGCCCACAGCCCCGGACCCCGATAATGAAGAGCCGCCATCGGCAAGAGAAGGAGCGCCTGTTCCATCCCACGGTGGCAAGCCGTGCAACCCCTGGACGAGATGGGGGTGGGTGTATAGCGGGGGGCATGTTGGAGGTGCTGGGTTAGCTAACACCTGTTAAAAGGCTTGCTTTAAGAGGGTCATCGGCGACGATGGTGTTGCGATAGCCTACACCGGTAGGAAAAAACGTAACAGAGTAAAAACGACGAAAACAACCCAACACAACGCAACACAACACAACACAACACAACACAACACAACACAACACAACACAAACACAGTCCAACCCAACCCAACCCAAGCCCACTCAACCCTACCCAACCCAACCCAACCCAACCCAACCCAACCCAACCCAACCCAACCCAATCCAACCCAACCCAAAGCAAGCACGACAAAACGCAACATAAACGAAACACAAACCAACCCCAACACAACCTATTACAACATAGCTATGTATGATACTACAAAACGAACAGCAGCACGCAGTCAACTTGTAGTTATAAGGACTAAGGAAGCTTTGCCAGAAAGGCAATGAGGGGGTGCCGTATCGTATTGTACTTCCAAGTATCGTATGGTATGCACTACACACCTTTTCGTGTTCATCCTTGCCCACGCCGAAGAAAGTCTTGTCGTCCTCGGCATCCTCGTCGGAATCTTCCTCGTCGTCCGCCCATCCCTATAAAATAAAATAAAACCACGACACGAAAAAAACGAAAAACGAACGACACATATTATACAATAAATAGCACATGATTTAATTACTCGTATATACAATACGATATACTTCGTAGGTAACCGGCGCACGGCAACACATCAGCACAACATCACAACCATTCTTGCGCAAGATCACAACCATTGCAGTACAACAGCACAACCATTGCCGAGCTGTCTTGCAACACGCGACCGATGCCGTGTGATGAATCGGAGTAGCGACCCAACCAGGAGAGTTTTACCTTGTAAATATTAATACTCGAACCCTAACCCTCCACAGAAAAATGCTACCTGGTACCTTGCAGTCGAACCCCTTACAAAAAAATGCAAAAAAAGTATGCCAAATTCGAACGTCGCAGTCCGGGCTGCTGGGTTAGGGTTATTACAGGGTTAGGGGGTGCCTACTGCAACTCAGAGTCCCCACTATTTCTGTGTATGCACTGCAGATAATTGTACGACACACGCGCACTATTGTAGTCGAGCCACCCCACATAAAAATGCTACCATACAGTCGAACCCCCCACAAAAAGCAAAAAAAAAAGCATGTCCAATATGGCGACCCAGATTATAGCGACTACTTAATAGAAACATGAAAAGTGCGGCTTCAGCAACCATCGACTGCTAGCAAACAGCCGAACGGGTATACAGTGGTCAGCAGTACCTGGTGTCATACGTAACTATTGCCCCCGCGTGTCGTACAACAAACTTCCCGCGTTGTTATCTGGAAAACAAAACAAAAAAAAAACACACACACAGCTGCGAGATCGATTATTTTTTCTTCAAAAGTTATCTTTGCCACCTTGGTGTGATACTTCGATCGCTCGTGCTATACAAAGTATTAATAGTTACAGGTCGGACTCTACAATGCAGCAGTAGGCACTATTAATAGGCAACCCCTATCCCTGTAACCCTTGCCCAACAGTTCGGCCTGCTCCATTCCAAGGTCATACGGTCATACGGGCGGAGCAGCCAAGGCTGCTGGGTTAGGGCCTAGTGCCTACTAAAATTTAGAGACCGAACCAATGCTTACCAGTATACTGGTATGTATGATACACGCGTGCAATACTTCGTATGATACCAGGTGCTATTAATGGTACTACTGTGGCACTATTAATGCTAACAACTGCAGTTGTATACTCGTCCGGCTGTGTGTTGACATGACATGGTCCACGGTTGGTAAAGCCGCACTTGTCACTTTCTCTGGTCGCTATATCTGGGGCACTATACCTGGATCCCAAGAGGGTTATTAAATACTGCTGTACACCTGGTAGGGTTGTGCTGTAATGGTACCACCGCGGCTACACCAGCGGGCCCGGTACAAGCTCCTGAGGGTAAGCACGACTCGGCAGACCGGGCCAGCGGGCCAGAGCAAGACTCTGGCCAGAGAGTCAGCGGAGCCAATCGAAACCACTCCTGTACCTACTACGTACAACACGTATACCGTATTTCACGTAAGAAACCGCCCCGGGTGATGGAAATTTCGCGTTTTTTTGCTTTTTTTATCACCCGGGGTGCTTTCCTGTGGTCGGGTGGCATCTAACGTACCCAGTGATAATGGGCATGGTCTACTTGAGTTTTGTTTGTTATCACCGGGGGGTTGTTTCTCATGCGGGGTGATATCGGCGGGGGGGTGTGACAGCAGTACGACGGGTAAGATTTGGTACACTTGGTACACCCACCCAGGATGCAGAGGGGGGTGATAACGAGGGTGATGCCGCAAGCCGGGGTAATTTACATATTTCGACGCTCTCGGGCAGGTACCAGGGGGGGTGATAACAAGGGGGTGATAGGTGATAGCATCGCGTAGAAATACCCCTGGTCCTAGGTACTAGTAACCCGAGCTTGAAAAAGGGGCGGACGATACCGGGACCGCAGACACTGTGGCTGGCGCAGAACTCGCTGCCGTGGCTGGCTCGTCTTCTAGCGCTGCTGTTGGAGATTGAGACGCAGGTGCAGCAATGTGGTTTGAAGACAGTCGAAGAACAAAGCGATCGTGGCCCCGCCCGTGGCTAGGGGCGCGCCAGCAGACCGTGTCGGCAGCAGGCTCTGCCGGGGGCACAGACGCGTTCTGTCTACTCGGTAATGGGCCGCCCGTGCAAAAGGCATCTCTGCCCCAGTTCAAGCTTGCTGTTGTTCTCCATGATGTGCGGTGCAGAAATCTACCGGTACTGCTTCCGTGTGGACCCCGGGTTGTGGTGAGATTGGGTTTCCATACTCTTTAGCGGTATTATAACTTGGGTGGCAAGACGTACGTGAGAGACTCATGGAACTGTACGCCAGAGCCACAGGCTAGATCAACCCAACGCACAGGCCTTTATACTGGAAACACTGTGGTAGGAGATGTCAGAGAGGTATAGGGGCATGTGGTTGGGCAGAGAGGAAATATAAATACTTGACACATCTCACAGATAACTGTGTCCTACATCAAGATCTAGATCAAGATCATGATCTAGACCTTTCAGGGAAGATCTATATTCCCGATCTGTATTATCTAGCCCATGTTGCCGGGTGGGACCCGTACACAATCTGCATGACCTAGAGCCTATTTGCCTGGGTTGGATCTATATTACACAGATCCTGCACAACATATCATAACGGCAGCTTAGGATCTAGATGATCTAGATAATGATCTGTCGGTACAGACGTGTCAAACAGTGCATGAAACTTCCAACGAGAGAGCAGGTGGAGTACCGATGCTCTGAGAGTTGGTGACTGAGCGGAGAATAGCGGAGCTTCGAGGGCAGTCTGAAACTAGCAGTGGAGTGCGGAGCGGGAGGTAGGGAGACAGAATACACCCACTACGTATGTGGCTCTTGCTACATACCAGGTAGTCTGCCAGTCGTTTCTCTCTGCCATTGGTAGACTCGCGTAGGAGCAAAATAAATTGCAGAGCAGGCCCCCCTGCTTACCATTCCTCGGTTTGCTTCATTTTCTCGTCACCTGGATAAAAGTAAAATACCTTTTCCTTATTCCCGATCCTCGATCCCGGGCCACTGTCTACCTCCTCACCGAACCCTACCCTCTGAAGGCCTCCACTTTCAGTTTGTCAGTAAGGAAGTCTACCAAGTCCACTTTCCCCCAACAACGTGATACAATGTTTGGAAGACGTACCAATGTTTGGAAGACGTACCAGTCTAGGGGGGTGGTATCTAACGTACCCCGCTGATAAACCTGGCCTGGCCTTGTATTTTTACGTGTGATCACCTGGGGTGGTTTCCTGTGGTGGGGTGCTATCTCAGATAAGGGTGGTATCTTACATAGAATAACCTACTGCTGGGCGTCACTACGTCACTACGTTAGTGTACTATACAGTAAGGACAATACTTCGTACATATATCAACAACAAAAAAACATTGCAATATTCACCGAAGGCTTCTTGGGCAAGGCCGGCTTGCTCTTGGTGTTGGCCTTGCGACCGAACACGAATGCCCCCTTGGCCCTGGCCTTGCCGAGAGACATGCCGCCCGATTTGCCCAGACCGAGCTTCATGCTCGGGGGCGGGGCTCCACCCGCCTGGAGGGGCGGCGCGAGTTCCTGTCGACATCAGATACATCGCAAATCAGGTCAGTCCAAAATAAAAGCATGAGCTCGCATGTAAGAGCGAAACAAGAGCATACAATTTCGAGAGAAGAGCAAGAAGAGCAGGAGAAGGACAAGAGGCGCAACCAAGAGCATGTCAAGAGAACAGCCAGATCAAAACAGGAGCATATCAAGACCACATCAAGAGCAGGAGAAGGACAGCGAGCGCATAGAGAGGATATCAAGAGAACAGCGAGATAAAACAGCAGTGTGTCAAGGCCACAACAAGAGCATACATAACAAAGGCAAAGCATACATAACAAGAGCAACGCATACATAACAAGAGCAAAACATACATAACAAGAGCAAAGCATACATAACAAGAGCAACACATACATAACAAGAGCAAAGCATACATAACAAGAGCAAAGCACACACACCAACGAGAGAAGAAAGGGAGAAGGACAAGGGGCGCAACAAGACCATATAACAAGACCAACGAGAGAAGAACAGGAGCACAACAAAGAGCAACACCAAAATAACAACAGGAGCGCAACCAGAGAAACGCCGCAACAGAAAGGCAGACCCGGTACGGTACGGCAGTTGTAAGTGACACACCAAACTACAAGACGCACTATCACGCACACAAGACGCACACAAGACGCACACAACACACCTCTTCCACCGCCTGGAACGCGACACCTGTCGTCTTCAGCTTCTCTGGCGCCGCAGCTCTCGCCTTGATCTTCTCCTGCAAGCTAGCAAGCAACGACGCTTCCAGCTTTGCCCCCCCTCGGCCTACCCCGCTCGCTCCCGCCGCGGGCGCCCCCGCCGCCCCCCCCCCCGCACCCCCGCCCCACACCTCAGCGCTAGCGGACGGGGGAGACGCCTGTAGCCCAGCGGGCGTGGCGGCTACCCCAGCCGGAGGTAATGTAACGCTTGGTAATACAGCAGCACCGGCACCAACAACAGCAGCAGCTGCTGCTGCAGCCGCCGCAGTAGCCGTAGCAGCAGCAGCAGCAGCACCCACGGCAGAAGGAGTAGAGGCCGTGACCGCAGTGGCGCTTGATCCACCATCGACCGCCACAGTCTTCTGCTACAAGTTCAGGAGTGACGTCGGGTTGGGTTTGCACATACGTATGTACGTAGACGGGTTTGTTAAACTTATTGTCTTGGTGGCATGCTAAAGGTTGTTTTAACTATTCTATACCACAGAAAAAAAGGAAAGAAAGGGAATGAACGAGAAAGACAAGACAGATAGAAACGACAAACAGACAGACACGACCAACAGACAGACACGACAAATAGACAGACAAGACAGGCAGATCGACAGATGAAATAATTCGAGGTCACTCACCGCGACCGTTGGTGTGCCCACCACCCTGGCATTGATGGCCGCTAGCTTAGAAAACAAATCCAGCCCGCCGCCGCCCGCCCCATTGGCAGCCTTCCCCTTCGGCTTCCCCTTGGCCATATCCTTATCCTTGTCGCGGTCCCTCCCTCTGTCTCTGTCTCTATCCCGGTCTCTGTCCCTCTCCCTGTCTCTGTCTCTGTCTCGTCCGCGATCTCTGTCCCCTCGATAAGGAGAGCTGCAAAATTCAATCAAGCATCGACGGATTAATAGTTAATACCACAGCTGGTAGCTGGCGCTGGCTGGCGTCAAAACACGAGGAGGCTGCAAAATCAATACGCGTACAGGCAGTAGTTGGTACCGAACGTATATACAGGTCTTCTGGTATATACTGGCATATACTGGCATCAACAGCAGTGAGACAGTCAGTGGACGAGAACACGGCGCCGGCAGCGTCAAGACGGGCAATACGCCACTGCTGTACCAGTATGTCAGTATGTCAGTCCTACTGTATGTTGGCAAGACCTATCCCTATACTGTATGATACGACGCGTCACAACCCTGCTGCACATACAATACGAATAGCTTTAGGCAAGGCATGACAACCGGCTGCACATACAATACGAAAAGCTTTAGGCAAGGCATGTTATACCAGTTCTACAGAGAAGTGTTATATATACTCGAAGCAATAACGTACTACAAGTAGTAGGGTGGCAAATGAGGCACGGCTACCTTGTACTCGCAATAGGCTGGGCGCGTTGGAAGGGAAAACAAAAAAACACCGCACAAAAAAAAATAGCACCGCCAGCAAAACCCCACCGAAACACGGCGACCGCGGCCAACTCGAGACGGCTTGCAACCGAACAAGTCCCACGCGTTATGCCAAGCTTGCCCGCTCCTGCAGACGCCGGTTTTTAGTCGAAATCGGTCACGTACAGCTCTTGCAATCAAGAATAATGCAAACTCACGACTGTTACAGACAACAGACAGCAGACAGACAGACAGACAGACAGACAGACCGACAAACTAAAAATGGAAGCCTGTACGCACCTCTCAATGAGACTTATTAGCCATATCGCAAAAAAACGGCCTTATTACACCTGTAGCTTTCAGTTTTGAACTACAGCAGTACAGTAGAACTACAACACGTACAAGGCTCCTCTCCGCGGGCGGCAGACCCCGCCCGCTACCCTCGCGCAAGTAAGAATACAACAAAATGTGTAGGGGGCAGCAGAGGCCCATGATTTGGTTGGTGCAACTAGCGACTTGAAAATGCCAAAGAGCTCCATGGTGCAGGGAAAAAAAAGCGGGTTCGACATGCATGTATGTATATACCGGTATACCAGAAATATCATATGTTTCGCATACATTTTGTTGTATTATTTCTTGCGCGAGCGTAGCGGGCGGCGTCAGCCGCACGCGGAGCGGAGCCCTTGCACGTATACTTATTTCGGTACGTATTACCAGTGTATGTTACGAAATAGAAAGCACCGCATGGCACGGCACGGCACAGCATGGCACAGCACCGCAGGGCAGGGCAGCGCACGGCACCGCACGGCGTGGCACTGCGCTGCGCTGCTGCGCTGAGCTGAGCTGAGCTGTGCTGGGTATGCTTTTTTGTGGCAATTATCAATTATCGTACGTACCATGTACATACCAGGTACCTGGTGGTGCTCATGATACCTGGTACCTGGTACCTGGTATGTACGAAAGAGAAGGCACAGCGCAGCATCGCACACAGCACGGCACAGCAGTACGGCACAGCAGCACCGTACCGCACGGCAGGGCACGGCACATCACGGCGCTACGCTGCGGAGCTCCGCAGTATTTATTTATTTTAAAAATAAAAAAGATAGCAAAGAAACTCAGGAAGGTTCCGAAAAAAAAAAGTGCTTGTCGGCAATCAAGAGTTGAGGATGGTTGAGAGGTGGGATAATAAGGGAGACAGCTGAGGGGGGAGACTTAACCCCGTTAGAGCCGGAAACGTGTTTTGGGGACAAAACTACTTGGGAATAGTGTGGGATCGTTTTTCCGGGGTTAAAAGCAAGGATGTTTACTATTAATATAAGCAGTGCAGAACACTCGAATACTAAAGAGTATACAGCCGTTCCGCTAACCCCCGTTCCCAGAGTGTGATCGTGCTGCATCCTCCTAACCCTCCCATTGTTTGATACGTCAACCACACGGCACGACGGACGCTTCATTTTCAGCGCGTCCATGTCATACCCAGGTGCGTTTCTACGTCAAAAACAGCGAATAAGGGTTCCAAAAATAGAAATTAAAGCACTTTCTCGGTCAACAAAATGCGAAAAATGATGCTCGAAAAATCGAAAATCCCGCAATTTCTCGGTCAACAAACGCGTAAAACGCTGTTGGGAAAATCGAAAACCCGGCAATTTCAAGGTAACAACCGCGAAAAAAGATGGGGCGAAAAATCGAAAATCCAGCAATAATGTCTCGGTCACAACAAATGCGATAATTAGGCAATCTCTTACGGAAGGGTTCTGAAAACCGAAAAACTTATGATACCCGAAACTGTGTTTTACACGTGCTTTCACGTATTTTAGACCCGGAGTCCGACCGAATCAGGCTCACTCTTCTCA
>JAYJME010001116.1:0-17795 GCA_036873775.1 Costaria costata
CCCGGGCGCCCGGGGAGGCGTCCTGCCCACACGACTAACGTCTGGGCATGGCCATCTTCGTCATGATACGTGCCTTCCCCTGGGCGTAAGAAGTTAGCGCAGTACCGCCGCCCGGACCCCCCCTTGAATCCCTTTCCCTTCATTTCCCTTCCGTTTTCCTGTTTCGCTTTTCGCCTTTTTCGCTTTCTCGCTTTTTAGTTGATTTTCTCTGTGGGTGGTTGATGCTGTCTTTTTGGTTCGTTTGGTTGGTTTTCGTTTTGCTTTGCTTTACTGTTATTTTTTATTTTTCTTCTTCTTTTTTCCTGTTTAGTAGTATGCGGGCCCTTCGGTGTCCTGCTGCCAGTCGTTCAACGTGCGAAGTATGTATCTAATACCAGGTATGTATGTGCGTATGCTGCCGAGCCCTTTTATTTTATTTTTTTCTCAACTGAGGGGTACGATTTGCTTGAGTTACTTCGTATGCGTATTATTCCAGTCTGTGTTTCTATCTTTCCGGAGGTATTCTTCCGCTCCAGAGTTATTGGAGCCTGTCCTGTGACCACGGACTTTATTTTAGCGATGAGTTAATGTGAGAACAACAAAAAACAACAACAGCCTGACATGCGCCCAGGCGAATCGCCACGTACCACGGCGCGTGCAAAGTGCATTCCAGGTGGTCTCCTGCACACAACAAGCCTCCTCGCTATCCTCCTCCTATTTTTCAAAACGCAAAGTGTATATGGTACAAGTAACGGTGCCGTCGGCTTCTTCTGGTGGGGTCAGTCTCGCCCACGCCGTTTGATGCTTCGGTCCACAAGTGTGATCCAAAACTGTTGTTTCTTCGTCGTTTTTTGCGATTGACACACGGTGCGTATTGTCGGATGGCAAACAGAATAGTAGTAGCAATAATAAAAGTCTTCATGTGTAGTATTCACATAGACTATAATATAACATTGACCTTGTATGAATATCCCTTTCAATGGTATCCGCCCCGCACCTGCAAATCGGGGGGGCGTAACAGCGACCAGTACAGAGTAACTCCTGACCTGCTCACAAGCGTTTTCACCTCATCCAACATAGAACACACACCAGGTACTGGTAAACAGAGATGAGAAATATCCTTTCCATAAAATTGGCCAATCAGAAAACTGCGGGCACCTTTTCTCTCTCTGCGTACTGGGACATACCAGGCTCACACATACAAACCCTCGAAGAGCAGCAGCACATATCAGGTGTACGTACATTCTCAATTCTCTCAGAGCACCATCGACTCGTCATCGTCACGGCGCCCCATGCCAATACTACCACTACTACCGCGACGGCGTGCGCCCTCTTTCTCCCTCCTACCCGCCTTCCCCCCATCACGGAGAACGTTGCTGCTGCTGCTGCTGCTCGTTTTCGACCGGCCACTTGCGGCCCCTTTTGAGGCTCTGCCGGCTCCGTGAAGACCTGCTCCTCCTACATGATGCAAAGGCTGTTGTTGTTGGTGTAACGAAGAAGGCTCTGAGTAACGCAAGTGTACGGCCCTCTTTTTAGGCGTCTGTTGAGGTACACCACCGCCGGCATCCCTACCACGCGCCGATGATACACCCCGCGCTCCGCTCGAGCTGTTCTTGAACGATGTAGAGGACGCTGTCGATGGCGGAAACGACGATCTCTCTTGCTGCTGCTTCTCCTGGTGGAATACAGGCCCACAAAAAAAATGCGTTTGGAATGCATGGCATTGAAGTGGAATTATCAACTAGTCGTGATCGATTATACGAAGTATACGTACAGAAAACAAGATGAGGGGTGGTGCGCAGACGAAGTCCTTATCAAGAAAAACAACCCCAACGACGGCTACTACTGCTACTTCAGAAAGCACACAAAACATAAATATTACTGGTACTAAATAGGCTGGTGGTGTTATGCTCTTTCTACTTCGCGCTTTAAACACATGCACACGTACTCGCTCGTACGCCGTCTCAAAACTCAAAATATACGGGATATGAGATGGCTGGTCTTCACGACTATTAACAGTTACCAGGTATATTATAGGTTGTGTGGCGACGCAAGCCAACTAATTGACTTAGGATTGTTCAACCAATAAAAACACCCTTCGTTTTCTTCTCCTTTGTGGAATATTTGAGAAGTGACTGAATTGGAGCTCATGCTGCACATTGTCAGATGGCAAATATAATAATAGTAATAATAATAGTAATAATAGTAATAATAATAATAATAATAATAATAATAATAATAATAATAATAATAATAATAATAATAATAATAATAATAATAATAAACACCCCCTTTCGAGCTCCAAACGCGGCAGTCAGATACAAAGACGCAGAGGTCCGCAACTTACCGTAATGCCTAGCCGACTAGTGTAGACTACACTAATAACTAGTCGGCGAGTTATGATCTGCCAACTCTTAGCCCTAGGAATAGGAAAGAAAACAGGCCTATATATGGCTACGATGGGGACCGTTATAATAAGCAACGAATGCACCGAGCCTCTTCTGTAACGCAAGCATACATATATATTACGCGTTCCTCGACTTTTTGGAGCAGTCGCCATGGGCTGCTTCAATTTGCGCCCAGACCCCACCAGCTAATTTCTTGCGTGCTTGCACTCCGGAACAAACACAGCTAGCTCAGGAATTACGTCCACCTTTGACTGTTTCTCATGGACGGACGTCTTAACGTCTTAACCCCGCTGCACCCACACTCCCCATCCGCCCTCTACCACAGCAGTTTACTTTTTTTTAGTGTCACTTCCAATTTCCAGATAATTTGGACTCGCCCTATGTACAGGATTGGTCGGCAAAACATTTTGTGACGGACGTTGGTCTTATTGGTCGAGACCGGCCTTTCGACCGCCCGGATTTATTTTGGAGAAACGCCGCCGCGTGACTGCCCCTGCCAACCTCGAGACCCCCAAACTGTTGGGGTTAGGGTTAGGGTTAGTTCTGGGGCCGGGTTGGTCAAAGCCGACGTGCAAAGTTAAAATTGATCGCACACGTCCTGCACATAGTTTTGTGCCGATCAGTCCTGCAATTAACTCGTGGGAGGTTTCACCCTCAGCGATGTTCTGGGCAAGGTGTGGTCACAGGGTTCTCCCCGCCCCCGGCCCTCCCGTACTTGCCGTCATATGTATCACGCATTGGGTTCAGCACTCCCACTGCTCGTCGATTTTTATCGATTTTTTCTAACTCGCGCTTGTACCGCGGTATGTCCGGGGCGAACTCTGGTAACTGATATATGAACCTTCAATTGGCCACACCTCGGCACTGCATCATCATGCAGACGGGACTACGAGTTAAGCGAGGGGTGTGTCAGACGTAGTAGATACCTGGTACTTCGTATCTCTTAAAACCGGTATTTCTCTTAAATCGGAAAGGGTATTATGTCACTTTTAGTATGCCCGTGCCAAGCCTTTTTACCTCTCTTAAGTCGATGTTGCTCTTAAACCAAGCTTTTCTTAAAATCGTAGCCCTCTCTGCAGCGACAGCACGCACCTTCTGGAGAGACGCCAAGCACTGGAACAGCCCGCTGGAGTGTTGCAGAGGGTTGTACGTGCCTTTCTCTAGGACCTCGATACTGCGATGCGGATGTCAAGAGGACGCCGCGCACACAGCCACTTTCAGACGGGGATTGGTGATTTGACCCTGAAGCGTTCACAGGTGTCCACAGTAGTGGGCAGTGACATATAACTAACAGGGGCCTATTATGTCAGTCGTTGTTTCGAGGGCTTCTCAAGCTCTGGGCCGTGATGGAAATCACCCGAGGTGATCAATCTATCCGAAACCGTAGAGCTCTACGTAGGCTTCCCTGACAATAAGTTGCTGACACGCTCCCGCATACAGTACACGCCAACGGTTTGCGGTGTTTTAATGCGCACGATTGATTAATATAGCACTACCCACTAGCCTACTGAGTCACTCAGTAGGCTAATATAGCACTACCCACTAGCCTACTGAGTCACGTGACTATGTAAGCTAGTGGGCAGTGCTATACCAGGTATAACCTAAATAAAATTTCACAAAGAAAGGATACCGTGCAGCGATGGTAAGCGTCGGCAGGCACACTACATTTCGTAACATCAATAATATACTGCATGACGACATTATCTCTGGTGCCTCTCTCGTTTGCAGGACGCGCACTTAACGCAACCTGGGGATGCACGTTCGAGGCTGCAACCTGCACAGTATATGTGCACTCGTTCTACTTTTATGTTGACCACTTGTTTTTGAGGGGGGGGGATCAGGGACAATATTAGAAAAGAAGCGCCGACACTAAGACCAAAACTGGGATACACTGCGCTTTCCAAGCTGCAGTCTCGAACGTGCATTCACAGGTACGTATTTAGCGCGAGCCCTTTTGCAGCGTGGCAGGTGTTTTCCGTGAAGGGTGCGTAGTTACCCCGCGGAGCGCCTCATCTCGCCAACGTCGTGATTGACTATCCGTGGGGCAGCCATCCATCTTCCTTTCCTTCGGAAATGCTCCGGCCGGAGCCTAAGGTCTTCTTTGATGTTGCTACTATCTGGTGTTTCCCCGCCCTTCCCGTTTGACACTCGCGCTGCTACTTTAGGTGTAGCACCATTGTTCAGCTCATCCCGCCGCTGCGTGCTCTTTGTCTTCCATGTATACAGCCATACCGGAACGACATTGAACGGGCGCGTATTTTGTGTATATCGTCGACAAAGTCACTGAATGTGCTGAAACACCCGGTACAACTATCTGTTCCATCACAACTCAGCTGTGAGATCGATTGTTTTTCCTCGAAATTGGTCATGTATGACATATACCTGGCGCAAGCTGCGGCTCTTTCGACGGAACACTCCGCAGCTTCGGCGCTGTTGAGGCTTGCGGCTGGTCCCTCGTCCAGGACATCCTCTTTCGTCGCGACACGAATCAGCAAGCCCCTGTCCACGAGCGCACCTCCGGCATCGACTCCCTGGCTTGACTCTGACCCGCCGGGGGCAGCAGCTTTTTTTTTGGGGGGGTTTTGCGGTAGCAGCAGCCACCGTTCCTGCCAAAACAAGCGAAGCATCCGCCGCGCCGTACATGATTGGGGCGGTTCCGTGGCCTTTACAGCTTCGGTACATATCTGGTGGTGTCTTTAATGCGGACGCGCGACCGAAAATATGTACAGCTTGCTTATTTAGCGTCCGAGGCCGGCGTGCTATATGATAGAACTGTATACAAATATGTAATGCGGGGGAGGGGTGTACTAATGCGGGGGGGGGGGAGGGGGTACTCATTGCCATGCATGGCCATAGTCGTATGACCATAGATAGACCCTCGCATCCTTACAATGCAGGGACGGAGGACGTCGGGTTTTCACCTACAAGGCCGACACTGCTTGCACCAAGCGCGAGGGAGGGCCAATTCGTGTTTTCATCCTCTTGACCAACAGCAACCATGCTGTTTCTATTTGATTACCAAGTTTTAGGTTTACCGCCAGTACCAGCACCAGATACTCCTTGAGCTTTAGATATTCCACGCCCACCTGAAGAGATGTTGTCGGGTGTCGGACGGCGAAAAGGAGACCCATATCACGGTCGTTTAGCTCCGCGCATACAGCAGCAAACAGCGTTCTGGCACACAAATTGACATCGTGCGGTGCAATAGGGAGGTCGAGTCGGTCGGACTCTCTGCTTGTTGGACATCCGTTCATTTGTTGCCCGCAAACTGTGCCATTGTCCACGCTGTACGAAGCAACATCCATAAATACTCCAAGATCTATTCCCCTGACGACCTCAGACAACACCAGCGCGCTCGACTAATCGGGGCTCCCCGCAAGGTTCCCTTGCCGCCAAGAAGAGCCTATATTTACTGCAGTGTGTCCGGGAAACGATATTGTTTAAGCAGCATACAGTAGCTGACCAAACGTGTTGTTTGCTTGCACCATGATCGTGAGGCCTCTAAGGGGCAACTTGAAAAATCAGTGGCGTGCAAAAAAATGTAACATATTATCATATGCGAGGTATGCGAACAGTTTAATGGCCCCGTTCCACCTGTTTTGAGTGCCTGCATATATTCAAAAGGTTATTTATGCTGGTGGTTGGGGTTCGATACCTGTTTGCTTGAAACTGCTGTGGGGACCCGCGGCGCTGAGAGGGGATGCAGAGTAGTGGGTCACCACGGCATAATCCCTGGTCCATCGTGTCCAGCCACACACCCTGGAGAACGATTCCGCAACCACCGTTTTATTGGACTCGTGAACCCTCAAGTTTTCTGCTCGGTCGGAATTACCCACCGGCAGTAATCTTGCAATATTCTTACTAACAGTCACTGAAATGTCCAACAACACTTGATCGGTGTTCGTGCAGCGCGCACCCGCTAGTAAAAACCTCCGCTTTAGCGTCGACACTTTCAACAATGCCGAGGTTTGCAGACGTCTCGAGCAAGCGCACGAGTTCTCCTACCAGGCGTTGGTAGACACCGCGAGTGCATTATCGTAGCCGTGTGTATGCTGTGATAACGGCCTCCTCTGTGCCACCTCGCCACAGTGTTCCAGATAACAACTAGAATCGGTGCGTACTACACACTAACCTCCGCTTGTCTCACTCACCTGCAGCACCGTCATGTTACAAAACCTGGAGAAACACGCGATGGCACGCGACCGGGGAAAAGAGACAGCAATCGGCTGGCGGAGGGCAGTGAGAGCGGCACTCTCAACACGGCGTGTTGTTGGAGAAGGTTGAGGTATCCGCATTGATGTATGTAGTGGGAAGGCAGGTGCTTCTCGGTGGAAGAATACATGCAGGTGCTTCTCGGCGGAAGAAAGTACCTGGTATGTCGTCGTCTTCTTCGATTGACTTGACTTGATACCGTATAGATAGCAGGTATGACAGCGCATAAGCGCACCCCCTCTGGCGATTTTTAACGCCGATTATTGTCGACGACGGGTACGACCGGTAGAGTTTAAACGCCGAGCGACGCGTCTATGGAAAGATCTGGGCTATTATTGCGGGGGGCCATAGTTAGTAGGACCAAATACTGTTAGCAAAAATAGGGAAATATACAGGTTTTGGTGCCTACAATAGGTTCTATTGTGTCTACAGTGGGTCCTATTAACTATGGACAAACTATTGTCAGCAAACATAGGTAAATATGTAGGTTTTGGTGTCTACAGTAGGTCCTTTTTTCTATACAGTAGGTCCTGTTAACTAGGGTCCCCCGTAATAATAGATATTCCGAAAGCCGCCATTTTCGTTGTTTGTGCCGGCCTGATTTTGGAGGAAATCGGCCCTGACAATAACCTCAGGCGGGGTGTTACGTACTTTCATGTACGGTAATAACCGGATATATGCTTGGTTTGGGTTATCTTTGAGTAGGGGGAGCTTGGCTGCGTACACGCACGAATGGCTGCAGCTGTCTGACAGTAATGCCATTTCCATGGTGCACGATGGGGGTACGTTTCATGGAAAAGCTATTCGTACCATCGCTATGCGGTGTTCAGCTTATGGGGATAGAAGCACGGTTGGTTTTTTTTTCTGCTCTCTCACTGATCGAGCATTCTCGATAAGCGATACGATGCGGGGTTTGAGCAGTCGCAAGGAGAGAATGAAGACGGTGCGCCACCCACGAAAGAGGCACATCATTGCCCACCTCGTGAGACCCTTAAAAAGAAACCATTTACCTGGTAGATTTTACTAGGGTACATGACATGATCTTACTGGTACAGCATTGACTTCTATCACTAACCATGCCCCCCCCCCCACAGAACGCACCCTTCGTGTAGTGCGGGCACGGAACCGTGTGGCATGGGTCGACCTTGATTCAGAAGGTATGGCGTGATCTCGACCTGTCCCAAAGTCACAGGTGAAGCCGGGTCATGGAAGAGGTACGTGTGCTCATTGTCATGCATGGCCATTGAAGTGAGGGTATACGCTGAGATGATCCCAAGTTTGTGATGTTATATCCGCCACACCAGACTAGCTTGAAACCTTCCGTTCCCTTGATTCGACACCAGATCGATTGTTATCGCCGAGGTAGAAGTGAGGATCTGCCTGGTAGGCTGTTGGAATCCCCAAGCGTTTTCCCCAGCCTACGGCAAACATGACTTATGGCTGTTCGGTAGAAATCACCGCGACTACAGTAGCCCAAGAGGTAGTTCTTTCTAACGAACCAAATATACTCTTTGGGGATCGGTCACCCAATCTCGTCAGCGTTGGTCTCCGGGGTCATACCGTCGCCACGTAATACAGTAGTACTGATCCTAACAGGCCTTCGAACCAACTGATGTTCATTCAGCATTCTTTGAAGCGAACGAGAACGCCAGCATTTACGCTGTGGCCACCCTTGTACAATATAAACCCTATTGATAGCAGAACCCTAAAAACCCCTCCGCGATACCTCGATGTTAACGCCGCTGAAGGTTTCCGTTGCGGGCAGGCGAATGGCGCATTGCCGCCGGAGAGAGGAATCTCTCAACCAGCACCGGAGTTGAGAGTCGAACATCGCTGGCGTGTTGTCGATCAGATCCTATTGATAGATAAAACGGAGAACAGTGCGTTTGTGGTGGTATAAAACTAATTATTTTACGTAGACCAGACAGACACAACCTTCGTACTTTTGCGGGATTAGCCAGGCATCATCGTTGTACTTTTGGTGGAATTGGCCAACAAATTCCTTTGTACTTTTTGAGAATTGTTGACGTTGCCAATAAGCAGCTGGGTTTACATTTATTCCTTGTTTGTGTTCCCCTTGTCGGGGCCTTTTCTCGTGTAAATGCTTGGGGGCGAGCATGTTTAGTGTTTCCGTCGACACCAAGCTGAAGCGCTAGGATCGAATGAAGTTGAGGGCGTGCAAGTTCAACCGGTCACGTAGGCACCCACTCGATCACACAACAAACACTGTTTGTCTCAGCTTTTCTACCTCCTGACACGATCAGCTCCCCATGACAATATTGACAGCGTCATCTTAGACATTTGACGCAGAAGGCGAGGTAGACACGACCCTTCAATCGGGTGACTCACTAGAACATAAGCCCCGCCCTCGCTCTCATCTCGAAGACGTTGCAGCTTTTCCCACGCCGCAAGCGAGTCCGACGCGCCCGTAGATGATCCGGTGACCTCAACGAAGACTAGTGAAATGCAAGCTGTGCGGGTCTGCGAATGGGTGATGCGGCATACACACACATGGAGATGTAAGCGACACTGAACGGAGATGTCGTCGACAAGGAGGTGATATGCAACGCAACGCATAGGCGAACGATATCTCGAGAAACTTCGTTTAAACAACGTTTCTCGGATGGAGCACACTCTATATCCACCTTCTTCCGCGATGGACGGTTGCAGTGCAATCAGAAGGGTTAACTATACCTTTGTCCCCTAGTTATGCGTGTGTGCGGTCCCAGCACAATTTGGGCATACTGCATTTTCAAGCATACAACAGTAACATGAAAAACAACAAACTAGGGCGCATCACACCATCACAGTCAATTACACAGAACGAGCTTGAAGGCAGGGGTTTTATTACACGCACGCAAGGAACAGTTTTCTACTGTAAAAGCCACACGCAGACCTGCCCCTCAGCGGCCCTTGAAGTCTCGGAGAAGAATCGCGCCGCCCCGTGCTCTAGCGTTTCTCCGTCCAGGACAAGGTTGGTTGTGAGGACCATTATCTGGCAGAATTGTGTGAGCATCGAGGGGAAGAATAGTTCTGCGTACAGCATACCTTTTGAGTCGATATGCTTGCTGCAAAAAAGCAAGCGCTTTCAGTTGTCCGGAGTTGTAAACATACATAAGTATTATATAGTATAGTACATGCTTGCAAGGTATCCACGCATATCGTGGCATATTATTAGTCGCGCGTGCGGCGTACTCCCTTGTCACCCACTGCCAGCTGACACCGTCGGCTTGACCTCGTGTACTTGGTCATGCTGGGGGGTGATGACCGAGCGCGCGCGCGCGCGCGGGGGGGTGCTCATATTATGCATGGCGGTAGGCGTATGACCATAGGGGGGCGGGGGCGTACTATTAATAATTTGTTGCTTGCCTCAGTCATTTGGCCATTGACCACGCATCTCTTTCGAGATTGAGCAGGGGGCGGGGGGGGGTACTCCGATGTCATGCGACTACATATGCATTATGTTGTCGACTACATATGCATTATGTTGTCCTCGAGAGGTGGAGACGCACTCCATATATGCATGGAGTGTCTACCATACAGTACTACGCATGGAGTGGCTGCCAGCATGCGCTCAGGAAGCCACCTTGCCCCCTCCCGCCAAAAACACAAGGTAGAGGAAGACTGTTGCCGCAAGGGGGTGCAGGACAAGAAAAAAACAAGGGTACGCATGTTACAGAGGTGCGCCCGGGTAGAGGGCCGTAACGAGGATGGGACATTCAAGGGCCATGATGACAAGTGCCCCGGGGGAGCACGACCTCCAAAATACGTGTCGTACCTGGCAGATGGGCCGCACCCTCTCGCACAAGTCATCGAGCGAAATCAAAGCAGCCGCTGAGGCATGTCTGAGCCAATACTATTGTCCATCTACCCACGAAGGGCTCGGAGGCGCTGACACAAGCAGCAGGGGGCATACAGGTGGTACAGCAGTATAGCCAATGCTTCGAACGTGGTGAGCTTTATGGTGCATGGCAAGAGGGTACATCATATATTAATAGAAGGTGGACCGTGTTTTTTTCATCAGAGAGGATTCGTATACCACGTTTAAAGATGATGAGATACGCAAGACTGGGAGCGTGTCTGTTGGGTGGGAAACAACGCCATCCTTCGGCTCATGCCGGCCGAGCAAAAGTCCGTTGCACGAAGCCAAGATCCGAGAGTGGAGGAATGGTATGCATTGGGCAGCAGTACCAATACGAGGTATTGTACGTAGTTCTCGTATCACGCAGAGTACCTTCTCGAGGGCCTGGGTCCGGATCCTGGTGGCGGTAAGGGTGGCATCGATGAGAAAGTTCCATCCGAAACCGTCGCCGTACACGGTCTCATGAACATCCACCTGCAGTCAACATCATCATTCATTGCAGATATGGTGGGGGTGGGCCTTTTTCTTCCTTTCTTTTTCCATCCCATTTATTATCTTCGCCCTTCTTTTCTCGCGCGTTCGTAACTTAGATCCGGGGTCACACAGCAGGCTCTTCTGCGTGCGTACGTACGTATAATATGATACCAGTATCATACTGGTATAATGTATGCAGAGGTTCGGAATACTATTTAATACTATCCGTAGACTGCCGCAATGCGCGTTTGTATGTGTTGAAAAATAGGCCAACGTTACGAATAGGCACTGAACATACACATCGTGCTCTCAAAACACCATTCTTATCTATAAAACGGTCTACCATGTCTCGTCTTCACTGCTGTGAGCTCCGGCGGACCAGCGCAGCTACGTGAAGGACATCCCGCGCGCAAGTTGGAGCCTCTAATTTGGGCGAGCTCACGGCCTCTTTCCCTCTGCTCTCTGTCACATGATGGCCAAACACAGAGCCAGCAGCACAACAACCAGTTTCACAATTCAAATACCATCTATACCGGCAATACTATCCAAATGAATGTATGTATGCTGTGCGCACCAGTCTGGAGCATGACACGTCCGCAGCCGTTACAGGCCGCCCTCGGCACACGACTTGCACCATCTTCCCCTGCATGCATGTAGGGACGATCAGACCGGTCGGCGCCTCGACATGGCCCGCCCGACCCAGCACGCAGCACTGCCTGACAAGACTCCGAGAGTTGTCTGTTCATCATGTTGTTTGTTTGCGAAAATAAGTCAGGGGGTACGTATTAGGGGCTGGATGGTTCAAATTCAAGCCACGCGAGCCATGCCCCCGCGCAACACCTATATTCGTAGGCGCAGGGTTCTTTTGCGTTTGATCTGCATTTGGCGGCCCGCTTGGTGAATCCGCATGAGGAATGCTGCGTGTTTGGGATGATTCATATACCGGTCGTTTTGGCTGCCTTGTACGAGTAGAAGACATGTATGTCTGCGCGAAACGCGAAACATGAGGTGCATGCGGTCATCACATCAATCAATTTTCAAAAGAACCGACAACTGTTCCGCGTCTTCTTCCCACGTTTTTTCCAGATCCACGCTATTTTACAGTTGCAGCGTTGCAGCAGCAGTACGGCAGCACACCAGCCCCGTGAGATTGATCGAGCTTGTTGGTCACCTACAAAATATTCCAGCCGAAGATTGGCGTCCACGCCGAGAGAAGCCGGTCGCCGTGAGTCCACCACCACGATCATGCCTACGTCGTAGATACCGGCAGTCCGTCACGTGACGTCACACCCAGCACCTGACACGCTCGCCGCCAATTTTTCGTCGTTGTTTTCTCGTTTTGTTGTTTCTCGTTTTGTTGGCCGTTTTACGTTTTGTTAGAATTGAAAATTCATGGAATGCATGACGCCTCCCAGGTTTCCATCACTCCTCTTACTGTATCGTTCACCATTCCACAAGCTGGCTGATACTCGTAGTTGAATTCTTCCGCTCCCGCAAACTCTCGACACTCCGCGAGCCCAGCAACTACCAGCTAGGAAGTGCAATCGACTTACCGTTACCCACCAAACCGAGGTAATCATGGGATTGTTGGACTCGCTTAAGGCAAGCTGCACGAAGATGGCGAAGGAAGCTGTCACAGATGCTATGTCGGGAGGGAAGGAGGAGGCCAGCGGTGGTGATGACACCCGGGCTCCCGACGACTCTGAAGCTTACGCGGCGAAGGTGGCGGAGACCATCCAGGCCGACGTCCGGTACGTGCTTGGGTACGGCGGGCTAGCGCGTGGGAGCTTGCGGTTGTGTGCGGAGGATTTGGAACCTTTGCGGTCGTGACCATATGGGATCGTTTGATATACTAATACATTACACCAGTACTCGAACGAAGACTGCAATTGGAAGACATATTGATATCGTTCCCGTCTTCTTGAAGCGAAGGACGTTCATCGTTCACCGTGCCCAACGGCACCCTTTCACTTGGCCGTTGACAAGCAGGCTGTACGAAGGGAGGGAGAGGGGGGGGTGGGGGTCCTGGCCTCCGTTATCTGTTGTTGATGTGGTATCGCGCGTTTGCTTGCTCTCTGCATCAGCACAGCACGCCTTGGTTGATCGGTCTAGATTGATACCACAGCTCTCGCTCAGTTCGGCATGAAAGTTTTACAGTTTAGTTTGTCCACTTCTACTGCGAGATCGTACTCGTAATACTCGCACGAGCTTTTACTGAAACCTAGACAAACAGCTGTAAAACAAGAACATCCCGCTTATGTCTCACCCGGGACCTTCTACGAGTATGTACAATGAACTTGTCACCAATTACCAATTACGTACTCGTATCATAGCAGCAAGCAGCAGCATCAGTCGAGACCATATATGGGAGGCATGGGTAAAGGCTGCTTGCTTACTCTGGCTGGGATGATAAGGGACGGTCGATGCAGCATGTATCATATGTACCGGTACTTGCATCGTAGCCATGGAAACCATGACATGATACCAGTACAGCTCTCATATCATATGATATGATACGAAGATTATCTGATGATACAATATGTTGCGGTATAGAAAGTGCATCATCTTGTACCGCAGACAGCAGTACACGGGTACATGAAGATTACAGCGACAGCTTGGTATCGGTACAAACGATCACGATTGCGAGCTTGAGAGAGTGCGGACACGTTTTTTTTTAACTGCTGTACTCATACTCGTACCTGGTAGTTTGGTACGAGTAGCAGTCAGCGCACACATGAGTAATGGATACTTGAGTATTGCTCGGGATTTTTCCCGCGGAATTTTTCCCGCGCGTTTGTGCGGGATTACAGCAGCAGTATAGGCCCGCCAACAAGAAACTCCTATTTGGAGCCTCAGATTCTTACTGCGACGCTACCCTTGAACACAATCTCGAGCATAGGCTATTATACAGGGTTTAGTGCAGCGCTCGCCGCCGAGCACGATTTCTTACTCCAACTTTCTTAGCGTCCGCCCAAAAGTCAGCCTTACTTTCTTGTTAAGGGTACTTTCTTATTCGCGGGCCTATACTGCTGTTTCTCCTAGAGTGAAGAATCAGCACGGACAATGGGTGGGCTGGATGTCGACGAGTAGAAGAAGAACGGTTTAATGTGAAGAACACACACACTGCCTAGCCAGGAGAAGGATTCCTGGCTGTGCCAGCAACCAGGAGCCTGGATCCGACCGGCGTTTTTGTGGCGGCAATCATCAGCCCGCCCCGGTTGGTAAGGGGGGCGCCTCCGGGATGGCTCCGCTGGAGGCGCCCTGCAGGAGGCACGTTTGTACGTGATTTGGCTTCACCGTGTGTGTTCCTCACGTTATTCTTCTTCTATATAGCATATACGTACTCGTCGACAATTAGCATCCCCAGTGTCTGTGCTGCTTCTTCATCCTCAAAAGATGCAAGCTCTGTGGTCACAAACTACGTCACAGAGATAATTAATCTTACGACTATATTGCGTATCGCAGTGAGGAGATTATATTTACAGAGTGCAGCAATGCAACGTCCTGCCATGACGACGGATATTACCAGGTATCTCGTACGCAAAATTACACAGGAAGAGCAGGAAGTTACCTCGGGAAAGCACAATTCGTATTAATATTAGTGGGAAACACGCACGAGGCAGAGGGGAGAGGGAATAGGGGATGCTGTACGAGAGAAACGATAGAAACAAGACGTCCCAATAGAAAACCCCCAGGCGAAGAAGGGGAAGGGAGTTATGCCTCTTTCGTACCTCTTCGACAGCGGTGGTAGTAGTATGTATCGCTGTCGTGCCCCCCCGGAGGGGGTGCGACAGACACTAACAAACAGACAACACCCCCCCAACCAACCAACCAAACAAAGAAACAAACAAGAGAAGAAAGTCCAGGGAGCACCACCAAGAACAGAGTCTATCTACTCTCCACCCAACAAGAAACAACAAGACTTCTTTCTTTCCACAGGATGACCAGAGAGACAGAAAGGAAGGAAACGAAAGAAAAGCAAACCCATCCCAATCCAAACCACAGCAAAATCACTATTTTTCGTGCTCTCTTCAACCGTGGTTTCCCTATTATCATATGATACTACTGCTGTTGCCCCCCCCATCTCAATTCCCTTGGATGCTACCTAACGACCGATGCGTGGCGGTGCCTACTCTTCCCCGCCTCATCCTTGTGCCGTCTGATCATGAACCGCTCTGCTGCTTCGAGGCCCCCTCTGTACCACTTACCCGCCTTCTTTGCGGCAAAAGGCCACAGCGTGGTCTCAACTCCGAACACCAATCGGGAGTGTGCCGTGGACCCCGCGGTGGATTCAAACACTCCGAGGTCGTCAATCAATCAACTAAGCATTCATGCCAATTCTTCGGTGGTCTGCCTGGTTGCGGCCTCTCCCCATCGGTTATCGCCGCGAACATCACCCGACTGGGTAATCGCCCCTTGTTTTGCCGAGCCACGGCTCCCGCAAAACAGAGCCTCCGTTTTGCGGATGTTCTCTTCGGTGCCCTCGCATCGTGTCTTCCTGAGGGCCTTCGCGAGAGCCAAAAAAAATACGTTGATTTTTAGCCGTGTCTCAAAGGCAACGTTTGGGTCTGGGTCAGGGGTGTGATACTTTGTAGACTGACTGGCCCAGGAAAAAATCGAAAATGCGAACAAAGTGTGTGGTGATACAGGCGTGTACTGAATGCTGCTGTCCATGCAGCAGTTCTTATGCCTGGCCGGCCTAGACTGTGCAAGTGTCAAGAAGATACTATTCCTGCTTGTAGTTCGTAGTAACGTTTTCAGCGCTCCGCTCCGCGGGCGGCCCGCTACGCTCGCGGCAAGGAAGAACACAACAAAAAATGAAGGGGGGCAGAAGAGGCCCATGATTTAGTGCAGCTATTACTATTACGTACGTAGCGACTTGGAAATGCCAAGAGTTTAATGGTGGTGCAGGGAAAAAAATGGCGGATTCGACAATTAAACCCGGACGCCGCATGGATGTACGCGTTCATACTTCCTTTGATCTGTATCATACGAAAGAGAAAGCACAGCACAGCGTATCATAGAACGGGACAGCACACTTGTGGACAAGCAGTGTCTAGCGTTTACTATTCCCCTTTGTGTTCTCTAGTCGACATTCTCCCCCCCTGGTACATACATGCCTTGGTGTGAACCAAAACGGACGAAAATGTAAGGACTCCGCGGCGGTATAATTCTAGATGATACCAGTATGTGATGATAAAAAAAGATGCTTACAAATCCATTCAGATTGGTGCCGTGCAGAGGGTTCAGCATCCCTCGCCTCGTCGATTTTCATCGCACAGCATTGAACATACGAATGTACTGGACTGTACCTGATACAGCAGTATGCAGAATCTACGTACCGGTACAGTCAGTAGTACCAGTACAGCCTACCCCTGGTACGAGTTGAGACTATACCGTTACTACAAGCACAACTATTTCCTTCAGTTTCGGGTTCAGATTTAGCGACCTATCTAAATATACCAGGAATGCCATTGCCACCGGTCCGTGGGAAGAACGTGCGTGCAGCAGTATAATACCAGATCCATGTATATACATATCATGCTGGCGTGTCGTCTGACACTGTATCTCTATCTCCCTACGTCACAGCAGCCCGGGTGATACTGCTTGTATTCGTCAAATCATTTTGTCACGTTTTCCCCCTCTGCCCTCTGCCCTCGAAATGACGTGTCCCGTAAGTTGAAGAATTGACGAATCGAGGCAGCAGCAAGCAGTTGCGACATACCAGGTATAGATTGCGCCTCCTATATATACGTTGAAGTATAATATATAACATACGTACTCGTGTTCGAACTGAAAACCTTCCTTCCCGCATGATCTGATATATACGTACGAATCGCTTTCTCGTTCACTTGGACGGCAGCAAGCAGCAGCAGTGGTGAGTAATACTGCAGTTGTCGCCCCTTACCCAGAACAAGTTAAGCAAAAAGCAAAAACAAAAAGTAAAAACAGTACAGGTCTACTATTAATATTAATAGCAGCACAAGCACGTTTGATAACCCTTTTGCCAACTTCGCTCTTCAGAAACCCATTTCTCAGTCTATTTCCAAATAAATTGTCCTTACAGTACAAAGATAGTCTTAGGTGTTACTATTCATAATAGTGAGGTGAACAGATGGGCACCGTAAAACGATGCCGTTCCACAGAAACATCCATATGGTATCTGTAGAAACCCCTAATGCCCGTTACACAAATATCTCGACACCTATTAATAGTACGAGAGGATCCTCAACTCGAAGCTCTTCCTTTATACACTGTACAGAAAGCCATTTCTCAAGGCTAATTCCAAGTAAATTGTCCCCAAAATGGGACTGCGGTTCTAAAGGGTTAGGTAACCGTTGTGGGGCGCTTCAGAGGGTAAAAAATGACGCCAAAAGTTGACGATTTACAGAATCGGCCACTGGGGCATAACAAGCAAGCGTGGTGCCCTTAGTACAGCGCAAGGAGGCGTACGGCACGGAGTACACGGCCTGATCCTGCTCGCACTGCTGTTGCGCGTTCGCACCATTACACTATCATCCTATGATACTATTTGCAGTACACGGTTGGTAAGACCGAACTTGTTGTGTGTCTCGTCGCTTATCTGGGCCCCTCGAGGGTTATTGTTTTTAGGACTAGCACTCCGGTTTTGCGTGGAAACAAGAGTTGGTTTTGTCTATGTACCCTGCAGTACTAAAAGTGTTGGAGGTAAGGTAAACCACAAGCTAACAAGTGCAAGCACCACAAGCAGCACCAGCTTGCTATGTGTATACTGCTGTACGGAGTTGATGATAGCTCGTACCTTTCCACACGATCTGGCATGTCCTTCCCACTCTCGTCTACACCAGTATCATTAAGGTTAACCCCCCTCTCATCTACAG
>JAYJME010001117.1:0-17794 GCA_036873775.1 Costaria costata
AAATGTATAGGTTTTGGTGTCTACAGTAGGTCCTATTGTGTCTGCAGTAGGTCCTATTAACTATGGTCCCCCGTAAAAATAGTAGTGTGGGGTATTTTTTGGGGATGCAGTAAAAGGGTTGACTCTGCTGCAATATTGTACTCGTGTCCATTCATATCATACAAGTATAACCTTAAAAGTAGACGGTTTGACCTTGAAGCACTCACTCCTGAGATACACGATCTGCCTAAATTATATACATGATCTGCAGCAAAAGACAGATCATGATGATGCGGGCCGTCGTCATCAAATTCTTCATTTTTCAAAGTATTAACTTATTATTTCATCTTTTTGAAAGTAAGAACATTTTACAAAAAAAAAAGCCTGCCCCTGCAGGATATGCTCATACACTATTGTTGTATTAATAGTGTGCTCAACAATAGATGAAACACCGGTAAGAGTTTGTGCGGAGTGCGAAGACAGAGCGCGGAGAATAATAACAAGGAAGAGGTTCTCCTGTCGTATGATATATCGACGATGTGGATGTGGATGTGGAGGATCTTTTCCGCTTTGTTGTTGTGTGGAGAGCAAGCAGTACGACAACTATGTGCGTACACGGTCAGTACGTCAGTGCGTATTGTTAGGAAGGAGTGCGGGCGAGAATAAGCGGCGGGTGGAGCGCATCGAGAAATGTATGATATGTGGCGGGGTGCCGTAGAACATCGGAGGCACAGCAGTAGCACCAGCAGCACCAGCAGCACAGCACAGCACCAGCAGCACCACCAGCTGCGGCTTGATAAAGTATCGAGGATGAGAGTTGGCGAAGCGTTCTTTCTTGTTTCTAGTGTCTCGTCGTGGACCTATACTGCATTATAGATATTACACTGTATTTGCTGCGCTCCCTGCCGTGTATTTTCAGGAGAGCCCAACGCGAGACGTTGTCACCGGTGGGCGGCGTGTTGCAGTCGGGTGATGGTGGTGATGATATTTATCATGTGAGCATCACCTCACGCCGATAGTGTAGTGGGCAGTAGGCAACCACGGCAACAACATCAGTGACCAAAGTAGTAGTAGTACTGTTACATGTAGTATAGTGACAGGTAGTAGTAGTAGTAGTAATATAGTAGTAGTAGTAGTAGTAGTAGTAGTACGTAGTAGTAGCAGTAGTAGTAGCAGTATTAGTAGTCTTAATAGTAAAAGTAGTAGGAGTGGTAGTAGTAGTGTAGTAGTACAGTACTAGTAATCCAGTTAATGTAGGACGATGAATGGATGAATGAATGCGCTTCGGTGATAAATATACAGGTGGGAGGGGGGGGCGTGGCGGCGGTCTGTGTGCTCGGTGTTTGCTCGCCCGCCTTCTGACAATACGTACAAACGAAGTAGTACTACAGTACAACAAACAGTAGTTGCAGCGGTAATGTAAAGTACATGCATTCCCATTTTTGTTTGTGCTTTCGTCGGAGTCCACTCTCCGTAAAGTATATTCTCTGTTGAGTGTGTGCGGCTCAGGGGATTGGTCGTACCACTCGGCCGCACTCACAGTACCTCAAGCGCCACAACTCACTGAATATTCTGAGCCGTGGGTACTACTGTAGTACGTAATACCTGCTATTCATAGGAGTATCCTCCTATTAATAGAGCTATCCCTTCGTCTCTGTTTTTTCGAAGCCACAGGCAGGGAGCGAGCGTACTCCGGGCAGCACTTCAGACACAGCGTAACTAGACTATACTGGCTATTAATAGCCGTCACTCGCTAATTAATGCCGTCTTGTGATCGACGCGTTCTCCGTTTTTTCGAAGCCCCAGGTAGCACTGCGGGCACAGCGTAGCTGGACTACTCTGGCTCGTAGCTGCTGCTTGTGTATGCCGTCTTGTGCTCGAGGCGTTCTTTGCAAGTAAGTAAGTAAAAAAAAAACTCAAGACAAAAAGAGTATGGCACTACAGTACGTACAGTATACTCACTGTCCTCGTAAAGGCACAAATTGGCACCCACCCGTCCGCGAGTAACTATTGGTGGTTCTTGTCCCTCTATTGTTTGTGGCCACCAGGCGATCTTTGAAAGCTGTATAGGCTAGGTTGAATCATCCATCCACTCATGTTGCGGTGGGGGGTTGCTCTCAGGGTTTCTCCGCTCGCCTGCTGGCTTACGTACGGACAGCAGGCTGTCCGCGCCTTCCTTCTTTGTTGTTTAAGTTGAGTGAACCCGTTTTTGGGCTTTCCGCAGGGGGGACAACTGACTCCGAAAAATGACGATTTATGGCACCGGCCACTGCTTGGTGGGGGGCGAGGATGATACTCTCTCGTGTTGCCCGAACCATGGTACAACACAACAAGGAGTCGTACGACACCGGGTACGGCTTGATCCCGTACTCGTACTGCTGTTACGAGCTCACGCTACAACAGTAGGTAAAATAGTGCTATCGTAGACTGCTGCTTTTAGTTGGTAAGACCAAAGCGATACTCGTTTGTTTCGTCGCAACATCTGGGACCCAAAACGGTTACTACTGTACGTAAAAGTAAGTATTTCAGGTGGTCTTGCTTGTGCCCACGCGTAGATCCTCCGCATTTGAACTCATACCACACGAGAGCGCACTTTTTTTTTGCTTGATGATTGCAGGAGGATCGAAACCAACAACGTCTGACCAGTACTACTGCCGTATACACCGTGAAAATACACGCACACACGTATTATTATAGTATCACACACAACGCACGCACACAGAACACACGCACACACGCACTGCAGCAGTGCGATTAAAAGGAGCATACACACACACCACGTGCACACGCATCGCGCCAACTCCTAGTAAACGCCTGGCACTCCTGTTACGGGGGACCATAGTAAATAGGACCAAATACTGCTCACCTCGGACAGATCATCGATTCCCACTTGATGATCTAGATCATTCAGGACAGATCTATTTCCTGATCTGTATGATCTAGCTCATATTGCCGAGTGGGAGCCGTACAATCTGCACGATCTAGGACATGTTTCCTGGGTTGGATCTGTACTGTACAGATCCTGCACAGCATCTCAGAACGGTAGGTTAATGTCTAGATGATCTAGATCATGATCTGTCCGAGGTGTGAAATATTGTTAGCACAAATACGGAAATACATAGGTTTTGGTGTCTACAGTAGGTTCTATTGTGTTTACCGTAGGTCCTGTAAACTATGAATCAAATACTGTTAGCAAATACAGGGAAATATATACCTGGTAGGTTTTGGTGTCCACAGTAGGTCTCGTTGTGTCTACAGTAGGTCCTATTAACTATGGTCCCCCGTAATAGTAAATACCTGGCATGTTAATATTAATAGTCGTCCTGGTTGTCTATCGGTTGAACGTACGCATGCCTCGCCTTTGGCCCGTGGCACTATTTAATACGAGGTACGTAGCGATTATCATCAATATCTCCTATCGAATAACACAACAACTAAACGTTTGACGTATTGATATGCTTGCTGTACGTCAACGTTATTGTCCATCGTCATGTAGCCAAAAGATGTGCCAGGCACTGAGTGCGAGGTCGGTAGACAGCGAACAGCTCGCTCTCTTCCACAGAGAGGCGTCTGGTAATAAATGCTTTCGTAGAATCCTACGGCCCATATATATAAAGTATATATATGGGTGTGTGTACAATACAAGCACTATAGTTTAGACCCGCCAGTAAGAAGATCCTATTCGGAGTGAGCCTCAGATTCTTCTAAGTGTGACACCACCCTTGAACAACCTTGAGCATAATATACTGTTGTATAGGATTTAGTGTAGCGCTCGCCGCTGAGCACCATTTCTTGGTCCAATTTTCTTAGCGTCCGCCCAAAAATGAGCCTTTCTTTCTTACGAGGCACTTTCTTATTCGCGGGCCTATACTGCTTGCACAGTACTTACCTACGTACTGGAATACTGTCCTCCGGAATAACGTCCTCTTCTTGTATTATCGTATACTACTGGTGTACAGTATATACAATAATAGACTTAAGCTTTTTTGTACGTGTAGTCACCTTGTGTCCGGGCTTTTTCGAGGTATTTCCTCACCCCCTCTTTTTAGGACCGCACTCACTCCCGTTGTTGGGACAAATGACTTGGAAATAGAACGACATATACGTGTATGTACAGCATTGCAGGTGCAGTGCTGAAACAGTTAGCTTAACCCCTTCATAACCGCACCCACCCGCGTCGTCGAGGAAACACTACTTGGAGGATTTAGAGTGGGATAGGTGTTGCGGTGGTAAACAAAATGAAACGTGTACGTATTGGCAACCCCTCCTTGAGCTCTGGGGATGACGACGCTGAGGTCGTGTGGTAGATTCTGTGGGGATACCACAGTAGTAGTACGCGCGAGTGGTGAAGTGCGAGAGCCACATTGCCTTTGGGGTGCCCATTGGACTGTAGGATCAGTTGCGTCATCTTGCTGTGAGCAAAAGGTGAACAACCAGTCAGCGGTGTGGTGCACACAACTACCAGGTATATATAGTATACAAGAACACAACAAGCAAAGATATTATTAATACACGCATTCGTTGTTGTTGATGAAAGAAAGCCACAGAACGCACGAGGATAATTATCACCATTATGATGAGGAGGGCACCACGGACGGGCTGCTGCGCGACAAAAAAAAGTGCTGTGGTGATGATCGAGAACAAACACACAGCCAGATCAGTGTCACACAACAACTGTTACAGTTGTTGCGGCTGTCCCATCATCAGGACGAAACACACGTACGTAGAGTTCAAATAAGCGTAGATATGCCAGCAGAAGCAGCAGCATGCGTCCTCTCCGGTAATCGTTCAGACAGACAGACTGGTCCCCGCCACAGAGAGAGAGGTCACAGCAACGCAGCAGCAGCAACAGCAATTATAGTAGCATACTCCGTATATAGGTATACTCTGTACTGCGGTATAGTAGCAACAATATTGTACGAAGTATTCATGTATTTAAAATATCTGTATATACTATATATACTACTGTAGTACAGTAGTATTCGCGTATTATTACATATACTCAACGGCATGTTTATGTATATTATGCAGCATGTACGAGGCACGAGGCCACCGAAACCGGTTCTGAGGCAATGGACCGGGTTAGCAATACAGCAGTGCCTCGGAATCGCGAACGATCGCGACGAGGTCACCCGGGGAGTTTCTTTCGCGTGTGGCCGCCGTGGCCCAACTGTGACCATGTCACCATGCCATCACCGTATTACACATGCATACCTGGTACGTAATATCTGGTTACTTGTTCTCGATCAAACGAAGAGTTTCGAAGTTCAGCATCTATCTATCTATCTATCGATAGCGACAGCATCCATCGAGGATGAAATTTAAGCAACAAGATAAACAGGTACTACTACTTACTGTGCATACGGTACAGAGTACTACAGTATTACTCCTACTGTTATATACCAGCATACTACTGTACATACAGTACGTACTGCCGCTGTACGATCGTATCATGAGCATGTATGTGTGCCCGTCATACTAATATGAATAGCAGCTAGCTGCAGCAAAGATAGTAAGTAGCCGTGGTGGTGTGTGTTCAAGTGCGTATAACTCTATTATTGTAAACATGACCACGAGCAAAAGAAAGCCCTACTCACAGAGCGAGAGCAAGACGGCGGAAGGTGCATAATAGGTGTATATACCCCCCGCCATTAAACTGCGTGTGTACTACCGTACATACTGTGTGTGGTGGTACCCTACTGAGAGGTCCATATACATCCACCCCCCTGAGTGTTGCACCCCTTTCTTCCTTGCGGGTGGGGGGGGTCATCTTTGGCTCGGGGATGTGCCACATACTACAGTTTACGGCAAGGGAAAAATATTATTCCACGCTGCTATTGGTCGACATCCTTGATCGGGACTCTGCGATATACCATCTGCGATGTATATATATATATATATACCATCGTCGCAGCGATCATCACATGGATGGCTGACGCAAACTATTTCGAGGGTTTGTGGGGCGCGGGGGTGTCGGAATTTCGGATAGAACTAACAATACGCCCACTACTGTAGCATAGCACAGAGCACCATAGCCGATGGCAGACCATCCAGATTTCCGGGACTAAAATAATAGCACACACGAACCAGTTGGGCGAAACAAGAATTAATGAATAAATGAATGAAATGAAGCGATACTATTCAGTAGGCTATCACGCCCCATTTGGATCCGTCCCTCGATAAAGCACGCCTTGCTTGTCTGCAGGCCTCGGGCAGGAACCGATCTCTTACTGCACTGACTGGTCATAGCTAGCTGTCTGTGTTCATTTTTGTCGCACTGCATGCTTACGAACTGTGAACAACAACTTTTGAGAGAGATGTTGTTGTTGTCGAGGGTGCTCTCACCTGCACGCGCGCACTGCACGCGGCACGCCACACGCGAAGAACCAGATGCTGATCTAGTTTGCCCCCGCCTGCTCTCCGAAGCAGCACCACAATAACAATTGCGATGCACTCCTGTCACCATCAACGTTCGGCCCCCTCTCTCTCTCTACCTCTCTCTCTCCCGAGCGATGGCGATGGTGGTGATATAATATTTGGTGGTGATTGAGAGAATGCTGCCGATCGTGACAATGGTAAGGCGACGACGCCACAACTAACTGCTGCTGCTGCTGCTGCTGCTGCTGCTGCTGGCGCTGCCGCTGGCGCTGGCGCTGCTGCTGCTGCTGCTGTCACTTCGCCTCGTAGTAGTGGCTGTGGTAGTTGCTGTGGGATGTAGAATTTCCATGCAGCCCACGGCTCTAAAGCTGAGCCGTTACAACAGGGAGTGATTTCCAACACTCAGGCCCCTCCGCGGTTGGTCATCGCCACATCGTCAGATGCAACAAAAAACGAAACGAGGCCACCGTCAGAATATTCTTAGAAAATTCTCCACAAGCCACCGCAAAAAAAAAGCATATACTCGTAGGTATGATATAATACTTATACGGAGTACGCAGTGATGCTTAAAAATATTGACACACTAAATCCAAGTGGTTTGTCCCTAAAAAACGTGCGTGCAGTTCCATATCTCTTCGTGTAAATAAAAAGTAAAATTAAGATTGCCCCTTAATAAAATTGTTTGCATTATTAATTGAATTTGAATTATGTGCTGCGAACCCGGTACAGGTAGGGCTACGACTTAAGAGAGCGGTTTACCAGGCCACCAAGCTGACCTAATTATCCTTTTAAGCACATAATGGTTGTCATGTAGCTTTTAGTATGCCCGCGCCAAGCCGCGCCATTTTATTTCTTTTAAAACGGCGTTTCGCTTTAATCGAGCTCCTTCGAATCGTATAGCCCCCCCCCCCGCTGCACGTACAACACTCCGAAGTACCTGGAATAGAGGCAAATTAAATAGTTCACGGAATACTGCTGCTGCTGCTGTTGTGTGTGGCGTCTCGCAATCCGACCCACATCCAATCCATGGTGTGTGTGTAGGCCATCTCGCATCGAGGCGTCTATTAGTAGTGTCTTGTGGAGGACCTAACTAGTACCTAACGTTAAACAACGACCACCATTAACCACGGACGTTCTTATGTTCTTATCATTGTCTCCGGTTGCTGCCATGATCCATGTGATCACGACTCACGACCGATCATCGCATCGATTGCACGCAGTGGATTGGGTTGTGAATTGGGCATTTATGTATGTATCATACGCATGATATTAATATGTAGTATGCGCGTGCGATTAAGAAAATCCGAAATCCAATCCCTTCTACTTACTGGTGAGGTGTATTATATGGATATCTGCACATATGGCAGCGCTCCGCGAACAAACCATGTGTTTCATATGGCACCTACCTGGTGCAGAGTATAGCACAAGTAATATAAAGCCTGGTATGATATAAAAGCTAGGTAGCGGAGAGCGTTCCAGAGATCTCCCTTTCCTTCCTTACACTCGTGCATATTCATATATTATTTTATGATAGAACGCCATATATATATATATATTTGAGATGACCGGTCTCAGTATAGTTTTGAGATGACCAATCTCAGGTGCAAAGTACGTGTGTGTTACTTGCAGCTAAAATAGCAACTACCACCACCACCACCACACCAACAATACAAGTCGGGTACATTGCAACAGCAGCCAAGAAAAGCAGAGTGCAAAATTCTTTCAAAAACATGTATTTTGTGTTTTGTATGTGTTCTGTTGTATGTAAAGGTGGCGACCATTACACAGCTACTTACTACAGGTACAACGGGTATATAACGTACTTCGTACTACCTGGTGTTACTGTATACCTGGTATATAATAATATTTGCATATTGTACATTCCTGTTGTTGGTGAATACATGTATGTACAGTAGTATATACAATAGCATAGTACTACTTACTGTAATAGCAGCTTATGATCTCCATACCATATCGCATATTGTACATTCCTGTTGGTGAATACATGTATGTACAGTATATATAATAGCATAGTACTACTTACTGTAATAGCAGCTTATGATCTCCATACCATGTCGTACTTCGTTCGTAATGCATCAACAGCAGCGAGCGCACGCAAATTCAGTCTCGTCAAGGCGAGCGCGCAGGGGGGATGGATCCCTGCGGGCGGGGTATGGCGTGGATCATCCATCCCTAAAGCCCGATACCTTTTTCTTAGTGACACTGACCACCGCGTCCTCCCCTTGCCTATATGATTATGCATATGATTTGCACCGTACCATCGACCCAGATGCTACGATAGAGGTGCACCCTTTATTTTCTGGGGCTCTTAACTTTAGGAGCTCCATATCACACCCGAAAACTGTTTTTCAGTAAAATGGAATGGGAATCCGATGAGCAAACCCATGGACTAGGCATTAAACAAAATCTTATTGCTACACAATAATGATATTCGGACGATTGGGGGTTAAGGGGTCCCGATATTCAGAAATAAAAAAAGCCGAAAAGTGCAACCTCTATCGTAGCACGCGTCCAGAGTGTCAACATATATATATATATATATATATATATGAGGCGTGCTACGATAAAGGTGCACCGGTTTTTTTCTGAGGTTCCTCACTTTAGGAGCTCTGTACTCCACCCACATACTGGTTTTGAGTCAACCAAAAGTGCAACCCGATTAAAAAACCAGATGACCTAGGTATACAAACAATCGTGTTGCAAAAAAAAGAATGACACTCTGACGAGTTTGGGTTAAGGAGCTCCGTCATTCAGAAATAAAAAAGCCAAAAAGTGCTACCTCTATCATAGCACGCGTCATATTATATGTACCGTATGCGACGACGGTGTATTTTTTTTTATTTGCATCGAATTGTAACACACAACAGACCCTTGGACGAATTATAATGCCAATTTTCTCGACGAGCGGCACAAACAAGAAAATAAACGCCGCGCGACACCTCTATCATCGTGGAAAATATCTCCACGAGATCTTCGGAAAGCCGCCATTTCCGTTGTTTTCGCCCCCCTATCAATAATAGTTTTTGAGGGAATCGGTAATGAAATTCCGTGCGGGGATCGGGTGTGGGTATGTTATACACCGTCGTACACGGTTAGAGGTGGGCACCTGACAAAAACAAACCCCGGTTAACCGCGTTTTTTGGAAACCTGGGAGGCGTGTGTTCGTGATTAGTCGGTTTTTCAAAGCAAACACTGGCAGTTTTTGAGGTTCTGGTTTACCTGTTAACCCGTTAAAACCGGGTGAAAACACCGGCTTAACCGTTAACCGGTTAAATCCAATTACACTACCCGTAAAACGTGCCTGTAGCAGTAGCAGTGCATAACGTGTAACTAAACGTGACAGCGCGAAACTCGGTTGATCTAACGTCGATTGAGGCTATAGGAGTGTTGGTAAGCAACGGAATGAAGAGGCTGCTGTCTTATTTCTTATTTTCTTATTTTGGCTTTTCGCTTGCTCAGTTAGGCATGCGTGTATTTGCTTTTAAGTTTAAGCAAGTGGCGGTGCTTAACCGTGTTTATCCAGTTTTGTTTACTTAAAAACATACTTACTTGATGTTTTGTAGCCAAATTGAAGTTTGTTTTAAAGCTGGGATCGGTTTAGCGCCCGCAACGCCCCCAAACCCCAAAACGACTTTTCGACACGACGCTACTACTACCGGTACACACTTACTTGTACAGCCAGTATGCAGTACTGTACCAGAAAACAACATTTCGAACGAAGAATGGGGGGTGGGGGGTTCAATTTCATGTTTGCTTTGGCGACCCTCCGGTGGATAGAGGGATCCGAGGCCATACCAATAACTCCTTTATACACCACAAAGGTACCATACTATTGATTATATGAATCATGTTAGATACTAATTCCTATACTAACGGAGTACCATACATACTGACCATGTTCGATCCTAACTCCTGTACAAGCCACAATGCTGTACTATACTTTGTGATATAGTATTGCGGTATGGACGTAGGGACCGACTACTTATAATCAGGGTGCCTCTGGCTCTGCTCTGGTCACTCATGCAAGTTGACTGACGGGTTGCTTAGATGTATAGGCTCTTCTTGTATTACCTGCACTCACCAGATCTGATGTCTTATGAGGGAAGGGGGCGAGTCTGTCCTCATCCGGCAGGCGATAACGCCTGCCAGGATAAAAGAGGGGATATTTTCTAGGAAATCATAACGGCCACTATAAGCAGATGAGAGGAGATACCATCGTAACAGTATCCTGTATGAACCATGTTCTATATGCTCATTCCTACGATATATTTCGTATACATCACAGTAATACTCCAGCTCAGAGATACTTCAGGAAGCAAGAAGGAACCGGAGTGGTAGACATGACAGACTCACTCCCATGGCGTGGGGATGGAGCCTGGACGCGGATTAGGCATTTATTAGAGTAAACTGTAGAGAGAGGGGTGGTATTACGAAGGAAAGGAAGAGCAAGGACGGCACAGAGGATGGAGCGAGGTTAAGCTCGAAGTAATTCATAAGAGAGTCAGAATTGTTTGGGTCAATTGAGAAGGAACGGAGGAGCAAGGACAGCAAGCAGGGTGCATCGATGTTAAGCTGGAAGTAGGTACAGAAGAGGGTTTTAAGTATTGCGTAGGTTACCATTTATTGGAATATGGACTCTGCAGTCCACTATCACTAGTAGTATCTGTTAATAGCTGATTCGTAGTCACTACCCTGAGTACACTATAGTAAGGATCTTAGTCTAGATGCGGATAGATACAACATGCGGGGAAACTAGGTTTGTTACTTTCCGCCGGTGTATTGTATGTTCAAGCTGTAGCTATCTTATCACCATAAGTATCAAGGAACGTTACATAGAACGTTATGGGGACGTTACATAAAACGGTACAGGGAACATTGACGGACTGTCGGCCAGTACGACAACCCGTAGATTACATCTGCCCGCATGGGCTTTGTTCCGTAAGGATCAGGTGACGGCCACGCCCACCTCGACCATTCCGGTCTACTCCTGTTCCCTCTTCTATTCTCCTGAGTTTTCTTGTCTTTTCTTACTTCCTCTTCTCTTCTCTTCAATTTATTATGGTCACATAAGCGCCTTTCCAAACGATGTGTTTTCTTCTTCTCCAGAAGTGATCTTTACAGACACTTCGATGCCACCTCTGCCATCTCTCTTCACAAAAACAGAGCCTCGACACGATTCATTCCATAAGGTTATATGAGCCGCGCCATTTGATCTACCCATCGATTGGCACCAAGCAATGGCGTCCCGCTGAGTTCGTCAAGCTCTTCCAAGAAGTTGGAAGAACGGTCTGCGCTTCTACTGTGCCGGATAATTTTCTTCAAAAATCAAGATCAGCCTCGACATCGAGGCAACACATCGACGTCAAGTACATCAAGGATATGAAATATAAGAGTACTGCTCACGCTTTCACGCGCGATCAGGTAAGGAGACTGCTTTCACGCTTTACGCGAGAAGCATGTAGGAGACTGCTCGCGTTGTCACTCGTGTAGCAAGTATGGAGTCCGGTTTCACGCTATTTAACACGCGCGAAGTCGTCATTAAAACCGTTTCTTCAAGCTACCTACTGTAGTAGTACGAAGTACGTACACGTATTTGTCTTCGTGCAATTTTAAATAATAGGACGAGAAGACCAAACAGCTGTAACGTGCAGCTAGGTCGTTGACAACTGGCTACTCAGCGTAGCATCGGGGGATTTACCTCCTGCGTATACGGGCAATCCTGCCTATAAGGGGAATTCATGCCTAAAACAAACACGCCATTCACATCCAGTAACTGCCTCTACGCTCTTACGCTCGAAGCAAGCGTCAGACTCAATCGGAGGAACGAGAAGAAAGTTTTCTTCCAGCAACTGTTCTCACGCCTGCAAAGCGTGAGGTACGTACTCACACTCCGAAGATAGCATACTCTCAATATCAAGCGCAATTACGGGCCTTCGCTAAATACGAAGGGCCGTTAAACGTTTGTAAAGCAGCTGCGACCGGCTCGCACTGTTACTAGCCAGGTCATCGACATCAAAATTGATTTGCGAGCAATAGTAGATCGATGAGGACATTAGCTTTCCTTGCAGACAAGAAGTCTTGTTGTAACTTGCACCAAACAAACTAACACGACGACAGCGCGTATACGGGTTTGAGGAGGACAAACACACGGCAACAATTGCTGTCACCTTCGTTTAGGTCAACAAGGCCAACACACCTTCAATAGCAGTGCTCAAGCCAGCACCACCATCGACAGCATCAGCTTCATCAGCTATCCTCAGAGCGACTACTCGTAAAACAGCAGCACCTGTGACCTACGACAACAGCTACAGCTACTTCGGTTATATTTCTACGTATCGCGACTGCAACTACTCCTATCTGCAACAGCAGCAGCTTTCTTCTGTGTTCATCGCAACATCTGCTGCAACTACCACAGCTACGTCGCGTTCTTGCTACCGCAACTACAGTTATCCGGAGACAACACCTATTATAGCAGTATCTACAGCAGCGTGGAACAACGGCAACACTGGCTTACCTCTGGGGTAAAGTATCCCTGTAGGCCGGAAAACTCCACGCCAGCTTCACAGCATGTAAACAGTCTCACAATCATTTTCAAGACTCGACCTCAGGATCAGGGAGGCACGCATCGCCATCTACATGTTCACCAGCATCTAGCTCAGCGAGACCAACACCAGCACCTTCACCATGGACACGGCAGCCAGCAACCCCTCTAAAATATGGGCAAGCCAAGTACTTCGCAAGCTTTCACCAGCACATGAAATCACCTTTTTACCAGCACATCGGCACACTCCGAGGAGATTGCTTAATTTTGGGGTTCGATAACTTTTGTGCTGCATTCTTCTTTCGAGGATGAAACTTTAAATTGCGCCGCATATTCAAGCGGTAAGATCAGATCGATCTGGATGGGATACGGGACATCACGGTATCACACAGCAACATCACGGCATCAGGTCTACACCAGCATCATCTTCATCTTCATCATCAGCAGCAGCACCATTTCACAGCTTTATACCTACGAGTGCATCATTCATCATACCTATCGTACAGGCAGCATGGACACGAAGATCATCGCTTCTTTCATGTACAACAGTAGCTGACCAAGGAAGCATAGGCACCTTTGACGCAACGAGCTACCAGTAGGTCGTTCTTTGTAGGCTTTTATTTTCTGTTTTCTCGGGGGGTAGTGTTTCTTTCAACGTATTTTAGTTTTCTTCGTTGGCACTCCTGTACAGCATTCGTACAGTATGAGTACTAGGGTATCATTCAAGCTCATCAATTCGACGGTCGGTTGTATTATTCAAGCAAAACGTGAATAGTATGAGCTTGCATGATACCCTATTAATAGTACGAATAGTATGAGCTTGCATGATACCCTAGATCGTTTTGCTCTACTGACTTACGTCTACCAGTACAAATTATTTTGCGTTTAGTATATTTGGCTCTGTTGTTAAGCTTTCTTTGAGTGAGTACGAATCATAAATACAGAGTCACAAACAGGATGCGATAACATGCACATTTCAGTATAGCACTGGACATACGTAAATACGTCCACAGTTTCTTGTCAAATTTCTTCGATTCATTATTATTTTTAGGATCAAATTAAGGGGGCGCAGTAAACGTGCCGCAAATACCTTGTTCCGCTTTCTTTTTCTAGCACATAACTCGCTGATTAACAAAACAGAATCACGAATATAGCTTTTGTGATACGACTACAGGCTGGACCAGGCAAGAACCCCCAAAATCCTTCAGAGTCCAATGTCCACACCGTTTTTGAGAGTTAGACCCTGAAATTTTGCACACTTGTTTAATGTGCTCCTGCCAAACGGATGGATTTGTTGTTTTGTTTTTTCGCCAGATATTTCGGTTTTGGTTTTATTGGGAAATTTTGATCTTAAGAACTTCTGGCGAAAAAAGAACAAGAAAAATAAAACTCTTTCGTCAAGCGTCCGGCAGGAGCACATTGAATACGTGCGCAAAATGTCAGAATCTATCTCTCGAAAACGGCGTGGACATGTAGACGGTAAACGTGCAAACATTCGGCTTCGCCTGGTGTTTACTTGGTTTCAGTGTAGCTTCGATTTTGGGTGTTAAATATGGCTTAATATTGGTTCTACGCAGTCAGTTCTTCGAATATTTGCGTGAAGCTTTGTACAAACATGCCTTGGAGCATTTGGAAGCGGCTCGTTCATAAATAAAGGGGAGATCTGTTTCTTCCTAAGGAAAGGCCTTACTGTTATTGACCCCTTTGAAGGCCTGGGATTGGCCCGTACACATTTTCGGCGCTTCCGCCAGTTCTACATCCTGAACAAAAATACTGGTCATGTCACCCTCTTCCCGTATTCATGGCGGTCAGTATGATACCAAATACGTGACATTCGAGCAGCTAATGCGATCGGCATTCGTGGCTGACAAAAGTTGGGGTTTCTTGCCTGAAACAGCCTGTATCCTCATAGTACTATCTGTATTCAATGAATTTCGTAATCTTCCTTCGGGTAGGTACGTACATACACAAAACTGAATAGTACGCATTTTCGCTGTAGTACTGGACCAGCTTCCACAGTTTTGTATAATATTACGTTTCATGTAGCTCTAGGATCAATTCGGGAGGCGCGTTCATCACCCAACAGATTGGTTTGCGCTTATTATCTAGAATATTTCCGGCTGGTATTTACACCAAGCGTATTTTGTTACATGTTTTCACCCATATTACAGCTGTTCATATACCAGGTCTGAATATGTTGTTCCATTCGTATTTTGATTCTTTGAGTACCATGGTTACACCCGTATTGCCGCTGTACCCAGGTCTGAATATGTGGTTTATCCATTTGTATTTTAATTCTCTGAGTAACATGGTTACATCCACATTGCCGCTGTTTATACACAGGACTGAATATGGCGTGCCATTTGTGTTTCATTCTTAGGAGCATCAGGTTCCTCTGGCTACCGGCTTCTCATCAAGGGGGCGTATTGGAATATGGACTCTGCAGACCACTATCACTAGTATATATTAACAGTTGATTCGCAGTCACTACCCTAAGTACACTACAGTAAGGATCTTAGTCTAGATGCGGACAAAAAATACAATATGCGGGTAACTAGGTTTGTTACTTTCCGCGGGGGTATTGTATATTCAAGTTGTGACTAGCGTATCACCATAAGTATCAAGGAACGTTACATAGAACTTTATGGGGGCGTTGCATAGAACGGCACAGGGAACATTGACTGACTGTTGGCCAGTACGACAACCCGTAGATTACATCTTCCCGTAGCATGGGCATTGTTCCGTAAGGATCAGGTGACGGCCACGCCCACCTCGATCACTCTTGTTTACTCCTGTTCACTCTTCTGTTCTCGTAAGTTCTCCTGTATTTTCCTGCTTCCTCTTCTTATCTTCTCTTCTTTTCTTATGGCCACATAAGTGCCTTTCCATACGATGTATTTTCTTCTTATTCACAAGTGATCTTTACAGACACTTCGATGCCACCTCTGACGTCTCTCTTCATAGAGACAGAGCCTCGACACGATTCATTCTATAACCTTTTTCCATTGGTTTCCCTTGGCTTTCTTCTTCTTTCAGGAACATTTGTGCGTGTTTGAAGTGAAGCTCACCATGCTGCACATTGTGGGATGGCAAAAATAGCGGTACTACTCGAAGGGACCCTCTATTTTTTCCCTGTAAGAACCATGTTCGATACTATTGTAATTCTTTTATAAACCACACTACTGTAATATTCCTGTATGAACCATGTTCTATGTTCTTATACAGGCTGGTTAAAGTTGAACGACAGAAATTTATTCCCCGGCAAAAGTTTGCGTGGTTTTTTCGAGTTAGGCCGTGAATTTTTTGCACACGTGTTCTATAAGCCATTTCCAAGACCTCACCCATCGGTTTTTTTTTTTCTTTTCTTTCGCCGAATATTCGTTCATTAACATTATTTTTTTAATTTGGACCACCTTAACCCAAACATTTTCGGCGAAAAAAAAAAGTAAAAAAAACCCGCGGGTCAGGCCTCGGGAAAGACATAAAGAACACATCTGAAACATTTCACGGTCTTTCTCGAAAAAACCACGCAAACTTTTGGACTTTGTACATAGAAGTGTGTAAGTTGCGATACTTCCTGGAAATTACTTGGTTTTAGTGTAGAATAGTGTTTTTTTGTCATATTTTATGTAATGCTTAACATACGCAGGTCGGACCTTCGATTTGTTGCGCGAAAAATTGGCTTGGAGCACCTCCAACAGACTCGATCAGAAAAAAATAATGTTTTTTTCTTTTTTCTTCCTGCGAAAACTCCTGACCATTCTTGACCGTTTTGAAGGCCTGTGGTTGGCCGGGACACATTTCCGTCGCTAGCGCCAGCACTAGGTCCTAAAAAAAAAAGTGGCCATGTTACGGTCTTCCGCTGTCCATGGGGGTCAGTATGATACCAAATATGCATCCTTCGAGTAGATATTGCACGCGGCATATATATGTGGGGGAGAGAATTTCCGGCGTTTAACTTGAACCAGCTCGTGCCAGTTCCTATATAAACGACAACAATACCAGGTACCTTACTGATACCTGTATGGACTGCACGTTTGACGTCGCCGCGCTGTACTAAACAAAATACATTTCCAGCTGATCGACATACCAACATCAATACACCGTTGTAATCTATGTCGAAGAGATGCAGGTATTTGCGAGAAGACAACCAAACCGCACTTGAGAGTACCAGGTATACGATCAGGATGTACATCAAGGAAAAACCACCAATCAATGGCTATCAATATTTTGGATGATTTACCTCTCTAAGCCGGTTATTCCGGTTGTACGGTTAAGACTAACCGGCTGAAAACGGTTTAACCGGTTGTTTTCAGTTTTTGAGGATAACGCCCCTTGTCCGGTTTTCGGTTTTTCGAAGAATTCCTCCGGTGCCCACCTCCACATATATATATACGGTTTGTATAAAGCTTGGTTGACTGGATTGCTTGTTGTGGTGGAGTTGGGTCAAAGGGCGGTGATGATGTTGGAGGTGCACATAATATATACCTGTAGACACTATAACAAGAAAGACGTACGTACGTGGGCATAATACGTCCATGCACGACGCATGATGCGTGCATCGTGTGTACTTCTCATTGTCGGCTACTTCCTGTGGTACCCGAACACGCGTCATACTATACATACTCGTACGGCCCAGAACTGCTGTAGTAGTACGTGAGAATTCTACTTTTCTCATTGTCGTTATTATTGCTACGGTATTTCTTTGTCTTTTCCATCCGGCAATGTTCAGCATGTGAATGACCTTCAACTTGGACCACTCACACATATTCCCAGTGACGAAACGAAGAAGAACGCCAGAAGAAGAGGGAAACCAAATAAAAAAGGTATTCTACGCAAGAATTATGATGGTGGGAAGCTTCGTATTCGAGCATA
>JAYJME010001118.1:0-17787 GCA_036873775.1 Costaria costata
GCTTAGTGACCCCGGATCTGACGTACGACTAGGGAGGGAGTAGGAGAAAGACGAGCGAAGATAATAAATGGGAAGATAAAAAAAATAAAATAAAAAAAATAAATAGGTTTTGGTGTCTATACAACTGTATGTAGTAGGTCCCATTGTGTCTACTACAGTAGGTCCTATTAACTATGGTCCCCCGTAGTAATCGTAGCTAATACTCGTGCTCAGCTTTTCAACTTGTATAATAGATAGATGGGTAGCGCGTGTTCTAAAATCATTACAGGTCGTCTCAGTCAGTGAGACTCTCCCCCTGGATGCCAACGTCAAATTCTGATCGTATCGGATTTTTCATTTTTCATTTTTCATTTTTTCAGGAAGCACCCCTATTTGAACATCCATAAACTTTTCATCGAAACCCAGTCTCACCACACTCAAGCTCTCGGACAGAACGAAGGGAACCAGAAAACAGCTGTACGAAGAAAGGATGCTCTGAGATACCGTCTGCTTCGGAAGTGAAAGAGATCAGCGGGCTCTGAGAAGAAGGCGAGCGCACGATTGTCCTCATCACCGAGGTGGTCCGAATATCGCCCGCTTATAGGCGGGTACGTTGGAGGAGCACACTGCGACAGTACGTACGAAGTTTATTTACGATGCACTCTCAGGTTCTCCACGAGGTCGTTAAATTCGTCCTGGAGTCGGCTCCCATGCGTCTCCTCGTCGACTCGTGCAACTCCTCTCTAGAGATTATTGGGGCACCTGTTCCGCCAATGGATGCGGAGCAAGTGTTGGTTTGGATCGCCGCCACGGTGTCGACGTTGGCTTCCTACTATATCTTCTTTGGTAAGAGGCACCGACGACGCCGCAAGCACCTGTTCGCTGAGTTGCGGGAAGCACAGCTTCAAGTCGCAAGGCTAGAGGAGAAGCTTCTCGAAGCAGAGGGAGAGGAAGACAGCGGCGAGGATGGCCGAGAAGTGCGTATCTGGATGGACGGGGCGTTTGATATGATGCACTACGGCCACATGAACGCGTTTCGCCAAGGAAAGGCCTTGGGCACCCACCTCGTGGTCGGGGTCAACAGCGATGAGTCGATCGCTAAGTGCAAGGGGCCGCCAGTGATGAACGACCAGGAGCGTCTAACAGCCGTCGAGGGCTGCAAGTTCGTCGACGAAGTCGTACCGGGAGTGCCGTACGTGATGAGCCCGGAGTATCTGGAGTACGTCATCGATACCTATCGGATCGACTTCGTGGTACACGGTGACGACCCTTGCATCGTGGACGGAAAGGACGTCTACGAGGCTGCCAAGGCCAAGGGCAAGTACCGTTCCATCCCAAGAACAGAAGGAGTGTCAACCACGGACATCGTCGGCCGGATGTTGCTGCAGAGCAGAAGCCACCACTCGTCCCGCGCGGAGGGGCAGGAGATTCCGCGCTTGGCATCATTCAATCGCCGGTATGTGTTCACCTGATATCACCAGACGTCACCAGACATCAACGCACAATCGCCTGTTTTAGCCCTAAAGCTGACAGGCATTGCGTTGTCGTTGTTGGCATGGTTATGTATCTACAGTTTTATACTCGTACGAGTGTCGTCTCGCACGAGTACGAGTACATACTATTAATAACCTAAAGTCTACCTGGTATTCGGTATCGTACAGCAGTACCTGGTACGGTAAGTACCTGCCAGGTGAGAGTTACTCTTTGGTTTAGCATGCCTGGTATACAAGATTCGACGTATCATTCTATTTTAATAGACTATATGCTGTTGTACGGAGAACAGTAGACTACAGTATATATACGTGGGGATGAAACCTAGGCGAACACTGCGAACGAGTGTAGCCCGTATGATACGGCAGTATCACACCAGGTACTACTTTGCTGGACTCGTAGACTACTGCTGTTTGTTTTCACGTGGACCCGGTATTAACGGCCCCACGGCAACCGCAGCAATTCTATTTTTTTAGAATGTTATGGCCAAGCAGGAACCCTACTCGTACGAGAAATATGTTGCGCCAAGTACTGACGCGCGAGTAGAAGTTTCGCCAAAAAATACAAACGACTTGGAAATATAGTTATTTTGTTTGCAAGCAAGATCCCCTATTTTCAACTGATGTAATTACATACCTGGTACAAGAATCCAGAGTTTTTTTGCCCTTTTTTGCCCTTTTTTGCCCTTTTTTGCTCTTTTTTGCTCTTTGCGTAGCCTCATACAGTACTTGACTCCCCAAAACGGGAACGTAATGCGCCCATCCGCACTTTTGTCGTGTACGCTATGTTAATACTAATACTTGAAAATAATCGCGTAAACCCCATCTAACTTTTGGTGAAAGCCGTTCATTAGTACGTTTTGTACCCATGGAAACTGCGTACCTGGTACTATTTACCAGGTACCAGTGTTAAATTGCGCGAAAAATACCAAATCGTCGAATTTGCAACGTTTTTCTTGGCTTTTTCTTGATGCTGGCTGGCATCTTTGACTTCACGAAGGCACCTCGCGAGTCGTTTCTGGCTGCCTACGACTGCTGCCCGGCGCACCCGATGCCCTCACGCACCCCATACTGAGCGTGACCCGATTTCACGGGCTGTGGTTGCTTGTGAGGAGATGTAGTTGTCCGCAAGTAAAGTGCAAACGTTCAGTCGGGGGTCGATTTTTGGTCTCATTTTGTGTCTTCCGAATTCCGTCCAATTCCGACCACTGTTGTAGTACCCCAAAGTCGAGGTGTAGGCCTCTGTTGAGAAAACGCGGACAGGCAATCTCGAGAGAATCACAAGCTGCTGTAGATAATACACTGATTTTCAACACACGCTCTCTGGTAAGGCACGAACCAGCCGAAAGTCCAAACGCAGCGTGATATAGCAGCGGCGGGGTTTTCTGTTCCGATGAAACATCTAGATATTACAGTGAGCGGGAAACCCAGGGATGGGAGATGGATAAGATCCTGCGTGGCCGTAAGAGATGCAGCGAGGTCAATACCAGCCTCATCCTCGGAAATCTCCGTTATCAACTTTTGTCTTGTATCCTCAATTGGTTCGAACTTATATGGTCCCGCCCCGAACGAACAGTGTGAGAACATGCCCCGATTACAACACAACAGCGGTAGTGCCCCGTTTTGTTGTCGGGAAACGGTTAATAATGCTGTACGAGTACGTACAGACCTGCTGTAGTCCTGTATTTTTGGTGAACAGGAATGTTAGGTACTCGTACTGCGAGTACGCATGACGACTTCTCCGCTTGTCCGCTTTGCATTTATTGGTTGTTAGCTCCTCATGTGTTGACCTTTCGTTCGTGTGTACCGTATTAAACAAGACGCGAGCCACTGCAGGTGCGATCGAAGTTCCTGACGACGTCATGGATGCTGCGCCTCTTCTCCGCTGGAGTGCAGGCCCCGCCGAAAGGCGCTCGGGTGGTGTACATTGACGGTGAGCCAGCCATGGCGGCGACATCACTTTGTGCCAACCTCAAACATGCAATGTATCTCGAAGTCTGGGTTTGGGTGTGCCGGTACTACGGTAGTAACTTTTTTTTGTGTTTCCTGTCGAAACGCAGGTGCTTGGGACATGTTTCATGCTGGCCATGTTGCCATCCTAAAGCAGGCGCGGGAGTTCGGGGACTACCTAATAGCGGGTGTACACAGCGACGAGGTCGTTAATGCGCAGCGTGGTTTCAACATGCCGATCATGAACCTCAATGAGCGGGTTCTCAGCGTACTGGGCTGCGCCTACGTCAACGACGTCCTCATTGACGCTCCGCTGCAAATCACAAGGTTTGTTAATAGTTTGTGGATATCGCAGTACGTTGTGCTCTTGTGCGGGTTTTGTTTTTGCTTACCCACGAAGGTGAGAATAGGGAAGAATAGGAACAGTACCTCTCTTCTAGCCTGCGCTGTTCATGGCCAACGGCATAGCCTTCAGTTGTCGTTGTCAGTACCTTGCCTCATCTTTGTCACTCGTGTTTCGAATCTGCACCTAAGTGTTCGTTTGTATACACTGCTGGTGCTTATCTGTTTCCCGAATATTCTTGGTTTCCGGTTTAAACGGGATGACATCGTCTCCTTGTATCATGCGTACCAGGTACCAGGTACGATTTTTTTTTTGTTCCAACGGAACACTGAGCCTTGTTACCACGGGTAGATTTCAGGAAAAAAACTGATTTGTCATCATGACTCGTTCCGTTCCTTTTGCTCTCATCCACGGTTTTCAGGGAGATGATCGCTTCACTCAAGATTTGTGCCGCAGTACATGGAACCGTGGATGACAATATGGCAGTACACGGAATCGGGGGCGACAATGAGGAAGAGCAAGAGGGTAAGGGGGGAAAGGATAAGCCGGTTGTGCGAACTGCTCTGGTAGATGCCGGACCCGTTGGTGGTGACAACGGACAATGGTCCCTTACCACTGCCGAATAGCAAACGTTCTGTCTATGAGAACAACAACCACGCTCGACCTCCGCGGCTTCCACGAAGCCGGTGACTGACGAACATGCGCCCGCTTTGACCTCATTTTTGGTACGTGCGCAATATGGCAGGTGATTCATTCTCCCCATATGAGGTGGCCAAGGAAATGGACATGTTCCACGAGATAACGAGGCGAGTGCTGTCTGCGGCTACAGCTTCCAAGTCTCAGGGGTTTATTTAGTCAACGTTCATGTTTTTGGTGCAGGCGTGGGAGGTCTCTTGTCAAAAAGTTAACCGTTGCGTAGATATCTTTTGTGCGTGAGTGCCCTACCACTCTGGCACCCATGAACAGCTTTTCACACCTGACCGTCATAAAGATTGTGGGGCGCATATCATTTCTTGTCGGCCCATCGACGACACGGATGCAAGATTGAGAGTTCTGTGTCAATCTCAAACTATGTACGAGTATGCTGTGCGCTAATTTCCCTTCGCTCTGGCACCGTTAACAGCTCTTCAAACCTGACCGTCATGGAGATTGTGGGGCGCATCGAGGCCAACCAAGAACTGTTCCAGCGAAAGTATGCAAAGAAGATGGCAGCAGAAGACGAGTACTACAAAAAACGGTATAAGCTTAAGCCGAATGCACGTGCTTGAGCAATACCAGGTATACGTCCAGCTTGAGCCAGCACGTGCTTGAGCAATATACGTTCGGCGTGAGCCAGTACGTGCTACACTTTCAAGACATAGGGGGAACTTGTCCCGTGTGTCGTCGGCTGCTAAATATTTGAGCCGCATGTAGATCATCTGGGGTAGTTAAACCTCCAGTCGCTGCAGTCAAAGTCAATGACATGATTTCGTTATTTGACGTACACGACCAAGGGAAAATGTAGGTACACGTTGTCGTAAGTCACACGTGTTTAGGGTGTGCTGATAGTGAGTGTTCCACAGGCAATTCCTCGTGCGGTCGTCGGCATGCGATGAAGGTTATGGGCACACAGCTGCCCAAAGCGCCAACATGCTTCGGCGATGGATTATTTTGATAATTGGCGCATCTGGGTTGTCAACTTTTTTTTGGCGTTCCGCCGACCGAGCAGCAGTGCAGCGTGCATTAAGCCGCGATTGATTTATGATAGGTTTACAGCACCCTCGAAGGTGCCGCTTTGATGGCAACTTGTCCAATTTTTAGTGAGGGAGCTTCGTGTGCTCGCGAGCCGTTAATTCCAATGTGAACCCGCTTGCTTCCGTTCGTCACCATACGTTGATCTACCCAACTTGCTCGTAGGTCTTCAAAACACACGATGCCTCCGTTTCTGCGAAAACTAGGAACCACTTCACCATCCAAGCTCATTAATCCTTGGCGCCGCAACTACTTCGAAACTGCTTCAACGCGAAACGCAAACGCGATACGTGCAAGTGGTGGAGCGCAGCAAAGTCCACACGAAACGCCTTTTCTACGTAATCTGAGCGAGGTATCGGTCATCCGACACGTCGCAAATGACTGCTCTTCTGCGACCTGTTCCTGCTGTCTACAAATCCAAATTACTCCGAATCGCCAACCGAATCGCCAACCGTTCGCCTCTTCGCAGCGGATGCCGGATCCTCCGTCTGGCCGTCCTCTTCATCGCTGTCCCATTTTCTCTTTCGCCCTTCGCCGCCCTCCTCGCGATCTTCGTCACCGTCTCCGCCGAAGACACCGTCCGAATCGTCACTGCTGGACGACAGGCCGATGTCTTTCAGATTCGCCGGTCGCATTGGGGCTGGCGTTTCGCTAGTCCCCGCGCCGCCGTCTCCATACCTGTCAGCCTGCCCCGTCTCGTCTTCCTCGGGTTCGGACAACACGTCTGGGTCATCCTCAGATCCACTGTCGAACTGCGGTGCGTCCGAGCCCTGCTCCCCCCTTCCCCGCTTAGCTCCTCCGGGCTTACTCAAAGTCGTATGCGACTGTGTGGTCCAACTCTCCTGAAGCTTGTTGAGGCTTGCTTGCTTGATTTTCGCCCGTTCCGCACGTTGAAGAGCGCTAGACTCTTGGCGCCGCCTCGCGTCTTCTTCCTCTTGCTTTCGTTGCTGGACCATCTGGTTAAGCGTAAAGAGCACGGTGCGTTTTTAGGGATTACGGCAATCCGTCACAGGAATGCGGGTCATTTACAAAACATATTTTGTGAATACATTTGAACAACCGGCCGCAACAAGGAATAACTCAAACCCCAATGATCTGCACACTACACATGTGCCAACCTTCTCCAGCGCACGCTGGTGCCTCTCGCGAACTTCCTGTTGTTGATTCGCTTTCAACTTCTCGTGATTGAGGTGCTGGGCTGCTCGTTCGATGTTGTCGTAGCAGAACTTGGCGTGCTTCTCCGCCTTGTTGGAGTCGTACGGTAGATGCCGATGCACGTTGCCGGTCCTGTCTGGCTCGCAGTCCTTCAGCCAGGAAAACAACTTCGTTGCACCCTGAGACAAAAACGTTGGGCAGGGGCGCCGCATTGCACGCGTTTTGAATACCCAGACAACGCTGTTGGCATTTCCCCCTTCATGTTGGTATCGCTATGTACTATAGATAGGCACCAGGTGCTGTTTTCCAGTAGGCACAAACTATTGGTTGACTTTTCCCCGCGCAGAAGCAGTCAGAGCAGGACATACTGGGTGTACATTGACGCTGGCTTTTCCTAGCGTACTCGGGGTTTGTTAATGGCGCACACGCTTTGCGAAACGTCGACCGGCGTGCGTATCGACGTTTGAAGTTCGTTCTACGATTAACGCCCACGCAACATAAATCGAAGACCTTTTGTATACTTGGTAAATACATACCAGGTACTACACTATTGACATTGATAGTCGAATAGGAAACCATAATGGCGCATCCCGCAAAATATCCATGCGTTTGGTGTTGATAATTCATTTAGTCCATGCTAGACCTGTAACAGAAAATTATGGCGGCGCGCTATCACCGTTGAGATCCAACGCACTTACAGCAGGAAGCGACGGGGTACACTGACGTAAGAACTGTCTGCCTGGCGACTCCCATACATGTCATCACGGAGAACACTGTGCACGACTTCGGAATCATGATCAATCCTTCATGAGCCCGGACTCAATATTGTCAAGTCTTAGTCTTCCCGACGGCATGAATTGAGGTCTCCCCTACCTTAAGGTCTTCGATGGCGTTCTCCACCTCAGCCAGGGTGCGTGCTTCTCCCTTCTGCTCCTTCTGCAGCACGGCGACAGCAAACGTTTCCCTAGCCAGGGCCAGGTTGTACCACAGCTGCAGGTTGTTGGGCGAAATGTGCAGTGCCTTCAGCAAGACGCGCATGCAGTCGCTGTACTGGCGCGCGTCGAAGTACGCATGGGCCAGGTAGATGTGGAGGCTGGGGTCCCGTCCGCCGTGAAACTTCTTGAGGCAATTTTGGTAGAGGCGAATTGCCTGCAAGGGTAAGGTACGAATCACGATCAGCATACAGAATTAATGAAAGCATATCCTCCAACTTGGAAAATGGGCGGTAAGGAACATCAGGGGGTTGCTAAAACTGACTCGGCTGCATAAATGAATTATTGGTACATGTTTGAGCACCTGGACCAAAATACGATACGTTTTGTGTCGAAAGGTTACGTATTGCAACCGCAACACGAGAGACCACCGTGCCGAATACCTCCACCCGAGTGATGCCTGAAAAACTTTGCTGGAATCATAAATCCTTCAGAGTAATATATTTACAGCCAGGAGTACAGTGCCCACAACAGACGCACGACAGTCTCAGGGGAAGCACAGGGAAATAACACACCCGTCAGGATCATAATTTGGCAAGCAGTTCCAATCCTGTGTGCACCACCCCCCATACCTACATCTTCAGTGATTTCATGACAAGTTGGATTCAAACAGCCCGCACAAATAACATTTCATTGGACACGCTGGGTATTGATACAAGACACATAAGCTGCTGAAAGTCTGACACAGTCGGGCATTTTCCTCTCGTTGAACGAGATACAAAAACAAAAAAACTCTAGTTCACCTCGTTGTGCTTATTTTGGGCGAGGTACACGTGTGCCAGATTGATCCACACGTCTCCCAGAACCTCCGCAGAGACTTCTCGGACCCGCGCGAAGACATCCTTCGCGTGATCGAGCGTCCCTTTCTCTGCCAGCACCATCCCCAAGCCGTTCGCTGAACAGATGAAGCACAAGAGGCGCAAATCAGATAACCGAGCTTGGACGACAGCCACGCGTTGACCGCAGTGCACGCTACAATTGTCAGCTCGACTGCCTGCCATGTACAATTCAGTTGAGGCAAATACGCAGTGGTAGTGTAAAAGCGGGGACGGGCGTCGCAACACAGCACCGTACCTGAAAAGGCGTTGGCATCGTCTTTCTTGAGGACCTCGTGGTAGAAGTTCGCGGCATGCAGAAGGTGCTTTTCGTACTTGGTGCGGTCTTCTAGGTTGCTGAAGTACACATTTCCCAACGAGAGATTGGCGTAGCTGTCTCCTCGAAGCCCCGGCTGACGTCATGGGATCGTAAACAAAAGGAAACGGCGGTATCAATATTTTTTGGCCTTTTATCTCCAAAATATGTAGTCTACATACGACCAACAGGTAGGCCGTCGATCCTTTTGGAGAAGAAAGCCCAAACACGGGAGGAATACGTAAAATAGTACCAGTATAAATCTCCCTGGTCGACTCGACTAACGGAGAATCAAAGCCATGAGACACGCTGCGCGGCGTTCGACCATCCACCCTCACCATCTCGAGAATTTTCTCAAATTTCTTCTGCGCCGGCCCCCATTCCGAGTTGCGCATGTGGAGGTTGCCCATGTAAGCGACGATGTCTGGGTTGTCCCCATCCACCTCCAAGGCCTGCTTGAACCACTTGCTGGCCTCGTGAATTTGGCCAGAGTCACGAGCCATGATTCCCAGTCGGAGGTAACCTGCGAGAGAGATTCGATACATATTATTTTGACGATTCAACCCTATGAAATATTGCTGTGCCAGACGCTCGCCAGTCGACGTGTCAACGAACGAATATCGACAAACGGACTACTACCGTAGGCCATCACATGTTCACCGCGTCTGCTTTGAGCTCACAGGGAGATCCGTTTGCAAATAGTCGTTCATATGGTCGCGCAGGTCGTGCTTCCGTGTATCATAGCATGAACTCACTGTGGACATAGGTCGGATGCTCCGCAAGGACGGCCTTGTGGAGCTCTTGCGCGGCCTCGTGATGGCCTTGCTTCTCGTGCAGAAGGGCTAGGTTAAAGACCATGGACACGTTCTCCCTGGTCACTCTTGTCTTCTGCACCTTCTTGTACAGCGGCCCCTCTAGTGCGATGCTATCCACGCCGCCGGAAGCCACATCTGCAACCTCGAACACGCCTTCCTTCTCCGGCCCTTGGGCCGTTGTCACAAAATGCTCGCCTACGCGCACGTGGGTCCCCTTTTGCAAAACCCCGGCAATTGAAGAAGCTGTCTTCACCGAGCGCGATCCCTGCACTAACGAAGCCGTTGTCGGGAGTTCCTTCCATTCCCAAAAAAGCTGATTCGCAGGGTCAGTAATGCGAAGGAGGGCATCTGAATCTACGTTCTCATCTGCTCGTCCTTCAGGCCCCTTCTCGCTCAAGGCGTGCTGGTAGGCCGCCAAGGCCTCCACAGGGCTGCCCAAATGCTCGTAAAGCACAGCGATGTTCGTCCATGCGGCTTGATGTGTTTCCAGTCCGATTTTATCGCTCAGGCTCTCCGGCGTGATCGGCCTGGCAGCCGCTGGATGAGTGTCTCCAAGCCCCTTCGAGTACGAGGAAAGAGCGATTCTGTGGTCCGCAGGCTCTTCTTGCAGTACCTGCAGATACATGAGAAACGACAACCAAAATCGAAACAATACATTTGCTGAAGCAGCACACCCCCTCTACAAAACATACACAAATCAGGCCACTACTGCAGCAAACTATACGCTCGTAATGAACGCCTCCCAATAAAGTATTCCTCAATGCACTGAATCACGCGAGCACGATTTATATACAGCAGGTTTCGAGTGATCCCACCGATCAACACTCCACCTGCGCTTGAGCAATCCACGCATCCGATAGATGGGGGTTCAGCTCCAGGGCCCGCTTGAATTTGGACAGTGCCGGCTGGCGCTGCTTGTTTTTAGCGTACAGCACACCCAGCAGCACGAGAGCCTCCTGAAATACGAAGAAAAATAACACACATCAGGTTCAGGGCCGGCAACGGTTGGAATAGCGCTTCTGTAGGAACAAAATTCGTATCACCTGCCGGGCATCCTACGCCGTATCAAAACACTCCGCACCGTGCAATCTTCCTGTACCTGGTTGTCTGGTAATTCCGCCAGTACAGCGTCGAGCGCCTTTACCGCCAGGTCGATGTTTCCTTCGTACACTAGCATCTGGGCCATACCGTACTGAGCCGGAGGGAACTGCGGCCACAAGTTGCACGCCTCAGTGTACAGCAGCTTGGCCTCGCTAAGGTTCCCCCTGGCATGGTGCACGCGCGCCTTGAGAAAGCAACTTTCGGCCTTGATTTCCGGTGCAGACGTGTTCTCGTAAGCAGTGTTCGCCAGTTCGACCACCTGGAGCACAAAAAAAAACAGACACATACGCCACCGATTTTAGCTGAAATTACCCAGGGCCTCAAAGTATGTACCAGAGTACCAGGTATCGTGTACAAGCGTGCAGTAAAGCACATGCGACGCGTATAAAAACACTCAATCAAATGCTGCCTTCGAGGAGAGCGATCGCAGTTCACGCACATGGGCACACCTTGCCCAAAATGGACATTCGCACTTAGAGCCGCCCCAGGAAATTAGACGAATGTGACATGGAGAAATATGGTACCCTACATAATAGCGAGAAAACGATCGCTAGCTTAGGAGATAGATGGAGGCCACAATAGGCGAAACAGGGAGGGGGTACGAGAAGCAAAACGTTTCTATGTAATACAAGCTTTCCCTTTGGAGTGGTGCTCCGTTTTTTGTACGCTTGTGACAAACTGTAACGGTTATAAAAACAAATACTGGTATTATACCTGGTACAACAGGAGTACAGGAGTAGCCCGCAGCAAGCAGTCACAGTAGTGGGGGTGACGCAATACATGCCGTTAACAGATACCTGGAACGTGTTTGTGCCTCCATACTACCTCTCAGCAGCAGCAACAGTTTGCCAGGAATGTATAGTGCGGCAGCAGCAACAACAACAAACAGTAACAACAACACAGCCGAAATCTGGTAATTAATACATTTATTACAATACGACAGCATGAGTCCGACCAGTTAAGCGGTTGATACCCATCTTTGCAAGCTGCGTAATACTTCGAGCGCACGTGTTCTGTATTTAATTTTATAATAAAACGGTGTTTGCGAATTTGATCTATGATATGCAGTTAATACTCAGCTTTTCATAATTATAGATAGATCGATCGCGCGTGTTCTAAAATATTTTTATTTCCTCATGAAAGACATAGGTCGGTGACTCCCCTGGATATTGCCAAAGTCAACAGGACGAGTTTCAATAATCATTCTGCGCACTGATACTAGATAACCCTCATGAAGAAAAATAAACCGTATGGTCGTATATTATCGTATAATACGGTGTACAACTGTTAATAGTCTCCTCATGATATGCGTGTTACGTGATACATGGTACCCTGGTATGTGTTTTCTCTGTGACGTAGTTGGTGACCAGAAAGCGAGTATGATTGATGTTTTCTTTTGGCGTGGACATGTGTATCTTGTGGTTTTGGCATCAAGTACGATAGCAGGGCGTTGCACAGTAGCACACGTACGAACTGAATATAAACGCTGTGAGTTCGACCAGCTGAATTGTTGATGTTGCATGAACTATACATTGTTTCTGTGTCGTAGTTTGTGACCACAGAACGCGTATCTTCTAGGGTTAAGAATCAGCATGGACCCTGTCGGTGTATTGGAATACGACAGCTGTGAGTTCGACTAGTTGAGTGGTTGATACTCTGTTTGATGTGAAGAGTAGAATCATATAATACGACTGCTGTGAGTTCGACCAGTTGAGTGGTTAATATTGTTTGATTTGAAGAATACACATGTACATACCTGGTCTTTCGATTGCTGGCGTGTGTATGTTGTGCCTGTCGTACCCATTTCGATGGCATGACATTGCGTTGTCTATGTTATGTTGTGGCTTTGGTTACGGTAGCAGGGTGTTGTACAGCACACGCACAAACTGAATACAACAGTTGTAAGTTCGACCAGTTGAGTGGTTGATACTGTTTAATGTCAGGAATATAAAACAAAGCATATGTTTTCAAACGCTTATGTGTAGATCCACACGATTAAGAAGTAAAATTACTTGCCAGCAATCAATACAGCGTTTTTCGATCGTACGAAAAGTTTTATCCCTACTAAAAAATACGCCAGCTACGAAGACAGAACCTGCAAGAACAGCGCGGTTCGAGCCCAACTACGTCAGCAGTAGTAGTAGAGAGGGTCTGGCCGTCGCTTTTCTTGATGGCGAGGGACCAGCAGTAGTCTGTACAGCAATAGAGTAGTGAAATGCATGCATTTTCCGTAAGAAGACGATGCTGACTGGTATAATATCATACGAAGTACTCGTTTTAATGTAAAAAATTGAGTAGGCGTTAATCCGTGCTGGTTTCTTTTAGATGGCTGATATCATAAACTGCTTTTTTTATACCTGGTACATAAGTAAAAACACGTCAGCTGTTATACCACTGTTGTTTCGGAAATTCATCTGTGCAAGCTGCGTGGATTAATAAGTCGGTCGCTCGTAGTCCGTACTCTGTAGGGGTTTGCCCTCGGGTGATAGTGCCAGGGTCAACAGGACGATTTTATACCAACGAGGCGGTCAGCCAGGGTCAAGCCTATAATAATCTTGTGCACGGAAATTACGGTCATCATGGAGGGGAGGCAAACTTCTCAGGTATTTAGTATTTGTAAGAACTACTACTGTAACTCATACACGAGTACGCTGTACGAGCACCATGTACGCATGATAGAATACAGCGACAGAAACGCAACAGCAAAACTCAAAAAATGTTATACCTGGTATAACCCTTACAGTAGTACGTATTGCACTGTAGAGAAACAAGAGAAACATAACATCTAACTCTAATTCCAAGCTATTTGTCCGCGAAACGGGAGTGCGGCTCTACAGGGGTTAAATGCGGGCCGTTACATGTACTGGTAGCAGCTGTATCATACCGTACGGGCTTGCAATTTGCATGTTTGCATATCAAAGATACATCAGCAGCAAACGTTCTTGTCCATCTACGGATATGAGTACACGTGGTACCAGTAATAAACAGTGATGATGTTTAGAAATCAAATTACGTACAACCGTGACCGGCAGCAGTTCAACACGAACGTGCTTTCCGTAGGGGTTGAGCACGAAGCAGTACCTAGAGGGCGACTCCAGTCCAGCGGTTTAATATGTCCCAGCTGGCGTCTGGTATTATACTTCGTACGCACACTCGCACTCACGGCCATACTACTGAGTGCTGTGCTGCCGGATTTAATAGGGACGAGGTGGGAAAGGTGGGAATGGGGGCTGGAGGGTGGTGGTACTGACCGACGCCTTGCCATGCAAGGGTGAAAAATCCCCCAAAAAGAAAATTGGGGGGGACATGTGTTGTTGTGGCTTGTGGCATATATGGCAAACCATGCGTTGCTTGCTTTTACGAGGTGCGGGCTCTTGTTTCATGCCTGTTTTACTTGTTTGTTGACGTAGTACGTGCTGTTTTCTTGTCGGCTACCATAACTGCAGAACTGTACTGGCGAAGGCCTGTGAAAATGCTTCTCAAAGAGGTAGCCGAAAGGTATAGAAAAAAATACTGGTAGAAGAAGGGCTGACAACGAAGCAGCTTCTTATATTAATATTAATAGTGGTACTGGTATTAATAGAAGGGCCGAGGGGTGCGAAGAAAGGCTGTTCGTACGAAGGGCTGCAAGTTAACACGAGCCTGGGTCTTCATATCCCTCATGTTTATATTGAAAACATGTAATTAGCGCTCGGATGTTGGAGGTGTCTCTATTTGGAGTAGACGCGGTGCTTCGTCTCGAAAGGGATGCGTGGTCAAAGGTCAAATGACCAAGGCAAGCAACAAATGAGTACGCCCCTCCTCCGTGGGCAAAGCAAGAGAGAGTAGAGCTCATATAGTAAGATAATGTGATATATACAAGGAGGAACGGGATGTGTTGGATGAGAAGATAGACGAATGTGACATGGAGAAGTATGGTACACTACATAATTGCGAGAAAACGATAGCTATCCTAGGAGATAAGATGGTGGCCACAAGAGGCGAAACAGGAAGCGGCTAAGATAAGCAAAACGCTTCTATGAAATATAAGGAAAACACGCAATGAGCGCCTAAATGTTGGAGGTGTCTCTACCAGGAGTATAGAAACGGTGCTCCATCTTGAAAAGGATACGTGGTCAACGGTCAAATTACTAAGGCAAGCAACATATGAGTACCCCCCCCGATGCGAGGGTCTATGGTCATACGACTACGGCCATGCATGATATGAGTACACCCCCCCCCCCCCTCCACTTCGCAACCCCAAGCAGCGCACTAAACATGATGCAACAAGAGCAAACAAAAAGCTTAATCTCCTACCTTGCTGTAATCCTTCCAGTAAAGCTTCAGCCCTTCCGCTGATGGTTCCGTGAACTTGTCCCGCAAGTTGAGTGCAGCGCCGTCACCACTGTCGCCGTCGGCACTCACAGCTGTTGCAAACGTAGATCCTATCCGGACCAGATCCCCTTCCACCAAGTCATGCTTCAGATTCCCACCGATCTCTCCTATGCGCTCGCCGCAATTAATGCTCAGGGTGACCTTCAGCGGCGACCAGGTCCAGAAATAGTGATTTGCCAGGTGGTTCAGAACCATAGCATGCTTGTCGTCCACGTGATAAGCCATGCTGATTGTGTTGATGGCGTTTTCTGTTCTCCTCGCCGCATCGCTCGACCCGGCAGCTGCTGTGGACAACTCCAGGATGGCGCTCCCTACCAAAGCTTGAACATTTTGGGGATCTAGCTGGAGGGCGCGGGCCATGGCAGCTTGGGCGCGGGAAATCTGGCCTAGCTTGTAGCAGCATAGTCCGAAGCCTACCCGCACTGATGCAGAGCATTCCGGGTTCACACGGATCGCCTCGCTATAGGCGTACATGACACAAGTAGGCACGCGGCAACAACCAGGAGAGGCATCAGGCAAAGGACGTGAGGCCGAGGTACTTAGAAGTATGTATGCCTTATTTTAGAAGCATTAATACTCGTTCGTAACAGCAGCAGCCGTCGCACAAGTCTTACGTGCGTACGTGTAAATTCAACAACAGCAGCGGCAGCACAACCAGCAGTACGACAAACAGCAAGCAGTATCCAGTACAATATGCATAAATAATGGTAATATTTTCACTTTGAGCCTGTACGTACAAAATAACAAAAGCCACAAGAAAAAAAAAGAACAAAAAAAGAAAAATAATATCGATAGGCTCGAAGACAAAAGAGAAGAAAAAAATGAAAAAAAAATGAAAAAACAGGTTAAACCTCGGGGCTCGAACTCGGGCCTCGCTGTCTTGAAAGTTTCCAGCCTAAACTTTGAACTACTGTACAACAAACTCTTACTTTGTTAATAGGCTTTTGTGCTTCTATACGTACGGCTTTGCACTCGACATTTCGGAACCGAATTTTTGCAAAAAACGCGATTTAGCAAGGGCCACCACGATACGCCGCAAGCAACCGAGGCCGGTACTCGCAGGGTCGGGAGGGGCGAGCAAGGCACGTCGTCCAGGAAACGGCGCACCGAGGGGTGGACCCCACCTCGAGTTATACCGTGGACGGCTCAAAACCTGGTCTAGAACAGGCCCTTCGGCTGCTCTCGCGCAAGTTCCAACATTATCGTGTCTATATTTATTCAGATATTTCAGAACGTCGTAATATCGCATGCTGTATGGTTTTTAATTCGTTCTTGCGCCACTCCCCTAGGCACGTCCCGGGGGCAAACCTTGTACCAGTATGTTGTATGCGTATATTTGTGATTTTTTTGTCTGTTTTCGATCGTATCTCTTCGTACGCGCACTTTTAGCCAAAACGCCAAGAGCGCCGACAAGGGAAGCCCGTCCGGATACATACGTCGAACTCTGGGCGCGATCCGTGCAGTGTGTCGTCCGTGGCAGGCGCTCAAAGTTTTTTTTCCGCGGGAAAGGACAAGATCATTTCCCTTGGTTTCTGCAGGTGGCCTTATTTTGCACGTACGTAACATGTTTGGTGTTTATTGTCCCGCACAGCACTTCAGACACACACAGGCGAAACAGACAACAGCAGAGAGCACAACGCAACAACCATAACGCCCAGAAGCAGCAGCATGCAACACCATTTGCGCGTGTGGCAGATCTACGCTGCTGTGGCTAATTGCTGTTATCGGAGCATGCGATCTGCCACCCGACTGTACGCCACTACAAGTACCTCTCTGCTGTTGCTGTGTGACCGATTGATGCTGTATATTCCTCTTGACGGAAATGTAAGGACCGTTTTTATTCAATATTAGTACCCCCACGGTCCTTACACTTCAGATTGTTTAAGATGTTTCTTACGTGAACAAGCCCCAGACACAGAGACAGCAACATGCAGAGAGTACAGGGTTACATGCATCCCTGCCGCAGAGCACCACCAGGCAACACCACACGCGAGTGGCAAGTCCCGCTGTACTGCTGTGGCTAGTTGCTCTTATCGGAGCTTCTGACCCGTCTCGCGACTGCACAAGCACCTCTCTCGCAACACGTGCGATTTTGAACGTGACTTCGAGCTGGTTCAAGTTAAACGACGGAGATTCTCCCCCCCACTAATGCCGCGTGCAATATCTACTCGAATGATGCATATTTGGTATCATTCTGACCCCCATGGACAGCGGAAGACCGTGACATGGCCACTTTTTTATTGAAGGACCTAGAGCTGGCGCTAGCGGCGGAAATGTGTCGCGGCCAACCACAGGCCTTCAAAACGGTCAAGAATGGTCAGGAACACATTTTTTTCCTGATCGAGTCGGTTGGAGGTACTCCAAGGCATGTCTGTAGATTTTTTCGCGCAAAAAATCGAAGGTTCGACCTGCGTATGTTAAGCATTACGTAAAATACAACGAAAAAACACGATTCTCCACCAAAACCAAGTCATTTCAAGGAAATATCGTAACTTGTACACTTCTACGTAGAAAAGTCCAAAGCTTTGCGTGGTTTTCTCGAGAAAGACCGTGAATTTTTCACATGTGTTCTTTATGTCCTTCCCGAGGCCTGACAAGCGGGAGGTTTTGAGTTAGGGTGGTCCAAATTTTCAAAAAAATCTTGAACGAAAATTCGGCGAAAAAAAAAAACCCCGATGGGTGAGTCTTCGTTATGGCTGATAGAAGACGTGTGCAAAATTTCATGG
>JAYJME010001119.1:0-17784 GCA_036873775.1 Costaria costata
GTGCTCCGTCTCGAAAGGGATGCGTGGTCAATGGCCAAATGACTAAGGCAAGCAAAAAATGAGTACGCCCCCCCCCCCCCCGATTTCGAGACCATTTCGAACGATACCCCACGACCCTACAAATAACGATTTTAAAGCCAATTCGAACGATACCCAACGATCCCATGAATGATAACGAAGCAGCAGGCTCTCCCTCATCGTCAAGCTCCAAGCCTCCCTTTGGCTCACCCCGAGTTCCCCGCACTGGCCCACCCTTTTGACTCCCCCCGAGGTACTCTGTTTTGATAACAACTTGTACGTATGATCGAATAAACGCATGTATGATATCGATTTTGTAGCAACTTCGAACGATACCCCCACAACCCCACGGACGAGGAAGCAGCAGACTCTCCCTCATCGACGGGCGCCAAACCTCCTATATATAGTCTACCAGGTATAGGAGTACATTTTCATTTTGTCGAATTATGGATGTACGTGATCGTATCTGCTAGACACGCACCATAGACCACTGAGCTATCAGTCGGCGCTGATTGATAGCCCTGTGATTGTGGTGCGTATCCAACAGAAGCACAACGCGAATAATCGTCCACACCTACCGTGTCTAAAGTGGATTTTTTATATCTAAAAGCAGCATCAGGCGTACAGCAATGCGTGACACCTCATCTATGGGTAGCTTTTACGTCGTCAGACTATGTATTTTTCCCACTAAATCTTACCTCTCGTGCATGCACGCACCTTGACATGTTTGCGCTTTTTGGCTGTAAAATGGTACGTTTCCTGTTATCCAGACTATATGCACCACTACAGTCTTCGATTTTCTATATCGTATTGTCTGAATGTGTTTCGGATACTGTGTGTTTTCAACCGTATGGCACGCTATACAACGCACCCCTCCGGACGATCGTTCCAGAGTATTTCGGCAGGGGTCTCACTTGAAAGAAGCGGCGTAAACTCCTGCTGTCGCTGCTGAATTGTATGCCTGGATGCTAAATGCCAAGTCGCTCGTACGACCGTTCAACGAAAAAGACGGCGGCACGCTTCGGAACAGCACACCAATGTCATTCATTGGCGCTGAAAAATACCATATCGCCTGCACGAATACGGACTCCGCAAAACGAGTGGAAGAAGCCTTCTTACTTCCTACAACCTCTCGACAAGCCGATATTGTGCAGAAGAAGGCGTTCTTTCCCGATGGCTGACGCTCATCGGGCTGTGGGGAAGGACTGTACCGCATATAAGGACACGGTCAACTCTTTATTTACTCTTGCAGCCAGTTTGTTTGGGTTGCTATCGACTCGCTCGATAAATAATAAACAGCCGGTCCATTGCTTTCCAGGTTATGTATTCTTCTTTTTGGCGAGCTTGGTGCACATACTCGTGTGTATGGAACGGTGCACTTATGCTGGTTGTATAGTGCTATACCTGGTAGACTATACCGCTTAGTTCTCTGGGCATATGGCGTGCACGATACTCAGGTCAACCGCCCTGAGTTGCAATTTCGTGCTGAGTTGGGCGTCTACCCAACACCACATTCTGTGTTGCGAACAACATCTCTTTTTTATTTATTTCGTTCCTTTTAACTTTCCCTTCCTTCTTCTCTCTCTCCCTCTTGCAACTTGCCTGGTTTGCTGGCCTGTGTGTGTCCTGCTTCTCTCGTCCAGTACGTTTGTCATTGCGTTGCCTAGTCTCTTTACCTCTATCTGCGATGTACCAGTGTTAAATCTGTCCCGTAATTTTTAACCACAGAGTTTGTACCTCTCTAGGATGAAGATTCAGCACGGACACTGCATGTGTGTTCTGGATATCGATGGGTAGAAATAGCAGTTTAATGTGAAGAACACACACATGTCGTCTCACCACGATGCCCACTCCGCTGCTATCTCACCCTGTACTCTCTTCCGCACAGGGTGACAATCCCACAGACCATGTGACATATGCGGCGTTCGAGACGAAAATGCTGGAAATAATGGCGTCGAGAGCTTGGGATCCCGACCCTCCAGAAGTCTTGCTTCGGGTGAGCCCGCCGGTGACTCTCCCCGTCTGTCACTTCACACTCCCCGCGCAACGAGCTTGCTTGCGATTTGTGATTTGTTAGTATGAGACGAAACAGCTTCGAGGATGAGCCACGTCATATATGTGGATAGTATCGAGCGAACGTTCCAATATTCATCAAACCCTCGTTCACCCGTTAGCTCTTCCGATTTACCCATCTTGAATCGGTGTGTTCCATGTGTTTCTAGGTAGTAGGCTTGCTGATTTAGGGCAGGCCTTGATGGGTATAGTGTACTTTTTGCAGTGGGTAATATTAATGAGGGGTACAAACAAAAAAATAGTCGCTCAACGTTTTTCAAACCTTGGATAACATGATGGGAAGTGATAAACGTACCCCGGGGTGCACTTCAGTTAACGACGCCCCCGGGGGCACTTTAGCTTAATGTGCTCCCTGAATTGAGGGCGCATTGAGCTTAAGTGCCCCCGAAAACATGAAGCATGTCACCGCGGGCGATGACGGCGACCGTAGTATACTAGACCTGCCTGACGGTTGTCTACGGCATTTGCTGCCGCGGTGTGTGCAGCAGTTCCGCCGATCCTCGCTCCTCGCCCGATATACAGACGTGTTCGTGTTCAGAATGGTCGTGATCTCTCCGGGCGTTTTCTGGAGGCACAATAGGCTAACATTCCCCCGAAAGTAGAAACTATGAAGCACGCTACCACGCGCGAGGGTGGCGACCGTAGGATACTAGACGTACCTGAGGGTTGTCTGCGGCATCCACTACCGCGGTGGGTGCATAATAGTTCGGCCGCCGGTCATCGGCCCTTGCCCGATATACAGACAAGTTCGTGTTCTCAGTAACTGTGATCTCTCCAGCATTTTTTTGGGGCACATTAAGCTATGGTACTCACGAAAATAGATAGTATAAAGCACGCTACCACCCGCGATGACGGCGACCGTAGGATACTAGACGTACCTGAGGGTTGTCTACGGCATCGACTGCCGCGGTGGGTGCAGTTGTTCCCCTGGTCATCGCTCCTCGCCCGATATGCAACGTCTTCGCGTTCTATTAATCGTTAAAGTCGCTGAACACATGAAAGATTGCGAGCGATTTGACATATGAAGAGGCCTAGGAGATCCTTGATGTAGAGAGTCTACAGGGCCGCCATGTACTACAATCATTGACCGACAGTAGAGAAAGGGATTTCGTGCCCGCAGTTAGTCTGAAACCCGACGTTCGTGATGTGTGCGATGGGCATTATGTGGTATAATAGCGTGCTTCACAGTTTCTATTTTCGGGTGTACTTTATTTCTAGCGTAATGTGCCCCCAGAAAACGCTCGGAGATTTCACGATTATTGAGGGCACGAACACGTTCGTACATCGGGCGAGGAGCGATGACCGGCCGACCTACTGCACCCACCGCGGCGGTAGATGCCGCAGACAACCCTGGGGCAGGTCTAGTACCCTATAGCCACCGTTGTCACGTCCGGGAGCGGGGTTCATGTTCTCTAATTTGATGAAGCACTTTAGCTTGATGATTTCCCAAAAAACGCTCGGAGAGATCATGAATGTTGATCACACCAACACGTCTGTATATCGGGTGGAGAGCGATGACCAGCGGAAGTGCTGCACACACGACGGCTGCAGATGTCGTAGACACTCTTCAGGCAGATGTAGTACCTTGCGGTCGATGTCATTGCGTGTGGTGTCGTGCTTCATGCTTTCGGGGGCACTTTAGCTTAATGCGCTCCGGGGGCGCATTAAGCTAAAATACCCCCGGAGGAGTAGTTAACTAAGGTGCCCCCGGGGGCCTTTTTACCACTCCCCTAATAAAATATGAATAGGAGCTTGTCAGATAGTTGAGGTTTGTGATTTAAGGTTGAAACTGTTTCCATCCTTTCTGAAACGCCCACTTCCGTCATATGCAACAGCGATCATTTAGTTGCAATCCCAGTAAGATGAAGGCGAGGAGGAGCTCTCACTGATCTCTTCTCGTGACCTCCGGTTTTCTTGCCATTCGCAAGGCGTTCCGGGCTATCGATGAAGAGGGCGCCGGTTACATCGAGACAGGGCGAATGAACGAGCTTCTCGTGACCAAAGGGACCCCGTTTCGGGCTAAGGAAATCGAGTCGTTCATGAGCGCGGCCAAGGTAAAGCGAAACGCACCCACTTGCAAGAGAGAAATATTTCGTGCAGACGACGTGGTCTTCGGCTTCTGCTTGTTCGCCATATTCTGCGATTGACACCACAGTAACACTGAAAGCATAATAATACAAATAATGATTGCAATGTATTGTAATAATTAACATGTTTTTCAGTATGACCTGTGCAAGGCGATAGCTAGCCTTGGCCAATGATATTATAGGCAAGTGCACCTTGAAATAAAATGCAGGCGCATGTCGATACTGTTGGCGGCAAGGTGGAGAAAAACAGCGCCAGGTGTCGGGCATAGGGCGCTTGCTTTCGAACAAATCAGAGCACGGCCGGTGCCCCCCCCGTGCTCAGAGGACGGGGGGCCGTCACAACCTGGCACCGCAGCATACCACTGTCGTCAAACTTATTTTCTAACGCACCCCGCAGCACGCGCGATCGAAGTACATATCACACGCACCTTGCAGACATGAGATTCGAGGGGGGAAAATCGATCTCGCAGATGAGGTGTCTTTTTTACTTTTATAAAAACGCACTAGACTCGTGCCTTCTTGCAGGCACCTTCCTGCGATTGACAGAATGTCGAGGTGCGGATCTGCCAATTCCCTCTGGACGGGTATCATCTACCAACAGACGTAACATGTTTCACACAAAGGGGGACCGATTTTACTCGCTCGACAAATTACAAGGGAGTAGCGTCCGTCAGTATTTACCTCTCACGTGCCAAATTACATATGTTTCGTTAATCTAACGAACACGTTAGGCCTAACGAACACGTTAGGCCTATGTTTTTGCCGCTGACCGGTTGGCTGGGCTCTCCATAGGACCTCATGGCCTTGTGCTTCTGACAAATCGCTCGCCATTAACATCTCAAGCCTAGACTACACGAGTAGTCTACGTTGCCGTTGGAATCATCGTGCTGGCGTCACAATTTACAGTACTGCCGGTTGAACCTGGGGTTACACGGCATTACATTATTGTGTTTGACTCTCTTGATCGGGAATGTGTACTACCAGGTACCAGGTATTATTGAGAGTGACGGCGTTTAACGGATCTCACACCTGCGCGCGGGTGTCAGTTGAAGTTGAAGTTAGAGTTGTTTGTAAGCCGCGGTAACCTTCTTTCGTCCCAACGTGCGTGCATCCCGACGTTGTCGCCGTCGCTGCTTGTTGCGCAGGACGCAGAAACGGGACATATCTACTTCGAGGATTATGTAGCGTCTCTGACGGTTGACGTATGACACCACCGAGAAGGCACCGCAGGTCGCAGCATGTAACAACATTTGTTTGTTCTACGTCATTGTGCGGTATGCCGGAAACCCTGCGGCTATGGCGACGGGAGGGAATGAGCGCGGGGGGGGTGTTGCGTATTTGTTTTTTTTTAGGATGGGTGTTACAAGGCTTAGTTTGGGTAGGTGATTGGGGAACCTTTTACCAGTAGTCCAACAGACTAATGCCTTAATATATGGCGTCGATGGCAGACCATGGGTTTGAGGTCGGGAGTATGAATCTCACCGTGCCCACAATAATACGCCTTTTTAAAGAAAAAGTGGAACTTCCTCATGTCGAACCTGAAAATATTTCTGAATCCCCCCCAAAAAAAAGATAGGAACCGCTTGGTGGTTTTGGCAGGTCCGCTCGTATATCCGGCCGACCTGTATACCCGCTGTTCTACGTGGGGGGGAGAGTGTTATAAGGCTTAGTTTGGGTAGGTGATTGGTTAACCTTTTACCAGTAGCCCAACCGACAAATGCCTTAACACGGGTCAGTAATAACGCCAGGTAGCGCCGTGAGGCAGTTTCCACTTTTGCATAAGGACGGAATGTGCGCCTTTGCCTGCACCATACTCGTGCGCATGTCACACACGTTTGGAATACGTTGGTGCACGTGGATGAAGAATTTCAGTTAATAAAATCTACGTTATGAGCATTATTGATCGTTGCTCGTCACCACGTATGTATGCGCCACGAGTGAAACGCGAAAGGCAGCGAGCGAAGCCCACATATTCCATTTCCGCCCCAATTTTTCACCGAGACATGTTTAAAAACAACGGACGCACGATTAGCGCCAAACCCTCGCCATGTAAACGAGCTAGGGATCGGGCGGACGGCGGGGCGGACAAACTACCGTCGACTCAACGCGCTCATAAAAACCTACTCAACATTTGCACCGACGCGGGTGCGAATATAGTAGGTCGGGATAAGTGAGGAGATCGCCAAAAGTGTACTGTGGGATAGGCAATGGAGCGATGAACGACGAAACAATGCCAAGCCGCACGCAAAGGCGATCAAACATGGAGAAAACTGCTTGAAACATGGAACCGCCTGCCGCGGCAAGAGGCCTCGGATAATCGGCACGCCTCCGGCACGATCTACGACAAGGTTGTTGAGGCCGAATTGGTGGAACCAAACACGAATCCAAGATTAGTTCCAAGTCTTGACGTGGTTGGCTGCAATAAACAAGGCTCTAGGTTAGCGCGGAGATCATGACTCTGGGTGCGAGCGTCCTGCTGGTCATGACGAAAGGCGTGATACTACAGTAGTATGACCTTAAATGACCTCAAAACGTAAGCATAACAGGCAAGAGTTCGGCGTGTTATGCCAGAAGCTAGCCGATCTGCAATAGTGTGTGGTTTACGAGATGGCACGACACTAAGAGAGTGATATGCCAGAGTGCTTGCATCAGCCTACTGTGGTACCTGCTAGGCTTTAAGAACGGAGAACACGGCGCGCGATGTTGATTTGTGCGTACCCAGTTTCGAAAAGCAGAGGCTAGCGGTGATAGAAGCTCACTCTACATCTACCCCAAAAAGTGGTACCAGGCGGTTGTTTTGAAGGCGTAATTCGTGACTATTAAGCCCCGGTGGCTGGAAAAATAACCTCTCGCGCGATACCTTACTGGCTCGGTCTCCACCCTGCACAATACACCACTGCACGGGATGCATACAAGTGTGTTGGGCCATGCGTGGGTACGCAAACACACCAAGAGGGGGGTCATCGTGAGGGTGGAGCCCCGCACCCCCGTCCCCTGTTGCATCACTTTGGAGTCAGCCTCATGTGAGATGCTAAGGAAGCACCCATGCCAGGGAGGGTCACCCTCGAAATATCTCGACGAAGGCGTCGTATCGGAGCCCACTCGGGCATGTGTGCGGGACACCTGACGGCTCCCTTTAGATTGACGGCAAAGTGTCGCAGCAGCAGCAGCAGCAGCAGCAGCGGGGGATGAGTGCGGGGGTACTGCCGTCAACCAGAGGGTGAGCCCATAAATAGGTGTACAAGCACTCCCCCGAGCCACTGTTGTCTGGCAGTCCGAAAGGGCCTCCGACGGGAACTGGGTAGTAGAGGCGCGGTATCGCGTGTTCATTGTGCAAAAGTTTAACAGGTATCGTGGCCGTCTGTCTCACAGCCGATCGTCCCATTTGTATTTCGTATGCGCTTAACCCTTTTCGCTACTGCAAATATTAACCAACACTAAATCCAAGTAGTTTGTCCCCAACAATGTGGGTGCGGTTGTTACGGGGTTAATAACGCCCCCTTTCACTGGTGGCCACGAGCGACCATCCTTGAAAGCGACAGACGCGCTCGACCAAATAAAATGTACCCTGTGCCAAATGCACCAAATACTATTGGACCGCAAAAGGTGACAAAAACCAGCGTTCATCTGCTGTACAAACCATTGCGCGATGCCCCCCCCTACAATGTACCCTTGCCCAAATGCACCGATACTATTGGATCGCAAAGGTGACAAACCAACGTGAACCTGTATTACAAACCATTACGCGACGTCCTTACTGGATCCTTGTCGCACCACCCCACCCTCGTCCTGTCGTATCAACGCCCTCCTTCGCACACAGCGTGTTACCAACATCAACAAAACGTCTACACTCTATCACCCTCCCTGCTGCGCCAAGGTGTTAACCCGTTCCCCCACAACCCCGCGCCTTGCGACAAGCGAAACCCAGATGGTCATGTATGCCGCGCCTTCGTACCTCTACTCCGTAACGTGAGAAACCCTAAAAAAGAACGCCAGTCCTTATATCCACTGCACGCTACCAATATGTTGATTCAACCTAAGTGCAAAATCTTCACGAGCGTGACACGTACGCGAGCACCACAATGTCCCGCCACGACCAGGTAGGCGCGCACAAGGAAAAACCACGCTACAAATATGTTGATCCAACTGAAACACAAAATGCGATGACCCAGAAGGGCAAAAAACCATGCACGACACCATACACCATGCAAGCATTACAACGCCCCGCCACGACCAGGCGTCCACAAGTTAACAGCAAGTGTTCGTGACCCCGATGGCAAGGCGCGCTCTAGTCCCTCTCTCGTTTTTACACATGAAACGTGGGGTGAAAGTGGAGCATTGTAATACCTGGAGCTCCTAGAAAACTGAAAGCACAACCTATTCTCAACCCATAACTACAAATCCGCCTATGAATCGAACGGCCAAGACAAAAACACTAAAAAAACTGTCCGCGGCCAGAAAAAAAAAGGAAAAGCACTGCCATTATCTACTGTTCTTAAGTGTGGGAATCTTACACACGTCAAATTCACACTAGCCCTAACTCAGTCCATGTGTAAAACAAAGCACAGGGGGGCACTGAATTTGAAGTGTTAAAAAAGGGTGGACCCGGTTCAGGCCCGGCTCCTTGACCCGCTACTGGGGCGGTCCCGGTGAAGCCTCCTTAACCCCCCCTCCCCCCGCCGCCGCGTCTGCCGAGCCGTCCCCAACCTTCGTGTGTGCCACAGCGGCGGTCATCTCGTCCTCCTTCCCCAGCACACCCACGAACCCATCTGGCCCCGTATGGCCATCGTCGTGCCTAGCGGTGCCCCCCCCGTCCGCTGGTGCATCCTGCGGCGCCGACTGTCGACGTTCTGAAGCCAAAAGGCGAGAGAACTGGGACTCGGGGTCCTGACAGGAGGCAAAAGGCGAAATGGGGGCAACGGGAACGGACGGGGTTTGGTATGAGACGGGCAGGCGTTATTAAGCCCCTTTGGAGCTGCACCGACCTTTTGGGAACAAACTACTTGTAATTAGTATGGGACGCTTTTTTAGGCTCCTCACCGGAGGGGCTCTACACTTTTACAACCAAAAACCGTGCAAGCGTAACCCGACGAAACACCCCATTGCCTATAGAAGTAGAAAACGAAAAAAAATGTACACGACGAACGGAATTTCAACGGCTATATTTGTTACAATGGTTGCTCGGTTGAGGAGCCCCGTCTATCATAAATGGTTGGTCTGGCCAAAAAGTATTACCCCCTATCGCAGCACGTGTCTAGAGTGAGATACGTTTTTGCAGCGGTAAAAGGGTTAAGAGCGAGATGGAGGGAGGGCATATGTTTCCACTAGTACGAAGAATTTCCCGTCGGGTCAAAGAGTGATACAATCATGGTCGCGGTGCATGCCGACGGGTTGCGTTGCTTTATCGATCCGTCAATTGTGTAGCCGACCCGGTGGTAATTTTCGCGGTGCCTAGCGACGGGGCTGCCCTGTTATCGACCCGTCAACTGTGTGTAGTCGATGCGGTGATAATCGACCGCATTGGCGCGGCGACCAGCAACCAAAAAGTGATGGCAGCGAAAGGACCACTACCAGAATCAGCGGCGTGACGAAACAGCAGCCGCTACTCGAAACCCTACACCCCGCGCGTGTTCCACTGCTGAGCTGCTCTCGAGCCACAGGCACTTCGGTCAACAACCGAAATCCGCTGACATGCTGCTGCGATCGTTCCCATGATTTTGCACAGGCGGGTTTTTCATAAAAAAAACTTGGTACACCCTTCAACTTTGAAATTCGACGGTCTAAGATTCCTGGCTGTCCTCAGGAAAATGGTTATCGGAGCCCCACCGTACCTCGAGCAACACGGCTGGGGAGTCAAGCTCCGCCACCCTCCCGTCGTCCATCACGAGGATGCGGTCCGAGTCCATGATGGTGTTGAGCCGGTGGGCGATGGTGAGCACAGTACAGTCCCGGAAGGCCGACCTATCGGGGCAGGCAAGACCGTACAGGGGCGAAATCGGAAAGGGGGGGTGAAACAGTGAACTAGGCCACGATGGCATAACGAAACCGTTGCGGCCACGACGCGAGCGATAGCTGACAGAGCACGCAACGCAAGTTGTTGAGACTGCAGTGGCCAGCGGGTCGTGGTCCAGCTCAACTACGCTGCGCCGCAAAAAAAAAAATGTACTCGCATGTACAGTAAACCCGCCCGTTTCGTCTCGTGGCAGGCGTGTTTTCCCGTATAGTAGTTGCGCTCAGTTCTGGCCAAGCATCATACTGAGAGCACGCCATCATCGATTGTCCGGCCGTTCTCCGCCTTTCATGCGCAATGCGGCACGAAGCAGCGGGATCATGGGTCTACCGGCATCCTTCATGGCGCAAAAGAAGAAACGGACCCCGTCCCCTCCCCCACACCGGCACTAGGACGAATGCGCAGGACCAAGAGCACGCAAGGGCAAGCCGCCCAGCGCAAACGGTTTCAGGCATGCAACGACGGCACACCTCGCGTTTTCGATCAAACTTGATATTACTCCACCACCCTCTAGATGGGCGAACAACGTGTGATGCACCTCGCACACAACAGCAATGCGGCGAAAATTCGTCGATACCTGAGCGTAGACTGAATGACGTTGTCCGTCTCGTAGTCGACGGAAGAAGTAGCCTCATCGAGCAGCAGCACGCGCGTCTTCCGCAGGAGTGCCCTCGCCAAACACACCAGCTGCCTCTGCCCTGCCGACAGGCTCTCCCCGTACTCTGCCACCGGCTCCAGCAGGCCATTCGGGAAGCGTCTGAAGGTGCGCGGGGAGGGGAGAGTGGAAATATAAGCGAGGGCTCGCGCACGGCATTTGAACGCCAAAGTGACACACCATCCCCACCATCCGATAGTTTCGCCTGCCAGCACACGTGCCGGTGCTACAGTAGGACTAACTCGTCAGGTGGCTGGAGCAGACGAGGATCATACATGAACTATTACGGGGGACCACAGTAACTAGTACCAAATCTTGTTAGCAAAAACAGGGAAATATATAGGTTGTGGTGTCTACAGTAGGTTCTATAGTGTCTATACAGTAGGTCCTATTAACTATGGACCAAATGGACCAAATGTTGTTAGCAAAAATAGGGAAATATAAAGGTTTGGTGTCTACAGTAGGTCCTGTTGTGTCTACAGTAGGTCCCATTAACTATGGTCCCCCGTATAAGTAAATGGTGTGTGCGGGGGGGTTGGTTCACTGTTGGGGGTGACCACGGTTTGATCAAGGGTCCACAGCGGGATCGCCGTCGACGACACCCCTCCGAAAAGACAGCCAAACACCGACGGTCCCGGGGGATACGCTCACACCACCTCGTACTGCCAATTGTTGGAGGAATACCGTGGGGGGACGCACGCCCGCGGGAGGTGCCAGTGTCAAGGAGGACGTCTGGTCAAAAGTAAGGCGCAACTCCATGCCTTCTCGCCGTAGTGTTTGTTCTAGGCCGTTCGCGCAACGCCTAAGCGAACAGACCAGCATGCCCCTGCGGCGGTTATAGAATGATGCTCGCACCGTAACGCTGTTTTGACAAAGACGAGTGGAATCTGTTTTATGTGCGTTGGCCGAGGGAACCTGACAAGCGTGCCCCACCTGACGGTTGACGACAACGACGCCTGCTCGAGGGCGTCCCACACCTCATCATCCGAGTAGACCTCGAAAGGGTCCAGGTTGGCTCGCAACGTGCCACTGAACAAGACGGGCTCCTGCTCGCGCGAAAACATTCCAATCAACAGGGTTTGATGTCAACCATCGTCGACTAAATCGAGGTGCGGCTAAACACAACAGCGTCGACCAAGGCCGGCCACAAGCCGCGCATAAAAAAGCAAAGCAACGTGCACATGAAACGTTGCAATTACAGCAAGCCTCCAGCGGGAAGGAAAAAACACAACCCGCGAGAGCAGCCGCAGGCAAAGGCATAAAATCCTTCACAAGCAGGGCACGTTCTGTGGTGGTGGTGGTGGCGGTTCCCATAGACAGGACGATTGCGCCCAACATCAAAGCCAACCGTCTACACGATCGACGCCGTGCACAGGAACACCCACAAAAACCACGTCTAACCGTTAACCCCCCCCCCCCCCTCCCTCCTTCCCTCTAGCCCCTCGTACCTGTGGGATGATGGTCAGTCTCGACCTTAGGGCGGCTAGGCCGATAGCCTTCGTGTCCACCCCATCGATGGCCACCGAGCCATCCTCGCAGTCTACCATCCGGAAGAGCACCTGCATCAAGGTGCTCTTCCCGCTGCCAGTACGCCCCACAATGCCGATCTTCTCCCCAGGCCTAGCGTGGGCAAGGCGAGAGGATACACAAATGTGGACGCGAAAGCGATGCACGAGAGGCGTCAGCAGAGGTCGGCGGCTTCGGTGAAATGCGGACGACTGGTCCGGCGCGTTCGTGCGGAATAAATATCCAGCGTCCATCCGCCCCTCCTCGCTCTACCGCTGTCTGTTAACTGCTCGCGTATCTAACCACGGAGTGATGCTCAGCTGGGCGAAATGAACGAAGCGCTGGCGAAGTAAGAACCCCGAGTCACCGAATCCGGCCGTACTTCATAAAAAAAAGGCGGTCTGTCACTGTTGGACCAACTACTGTAGTAGCTCTGATCTCTAGCAACGAGGAGAGGGTACAGATTCAGCCGCATGTCTACCGCAAGACGACCCCGGGGAAACAAGGAACCACCATCAAGCAAGCCCAGGTCCGGGTTCCGCGACTCCATGCAAGCCTTCGGCTGACATACGCCAACGATCGCGGGAGTTTTATTTCGGGGAAGCCCTAGCGGCGGACCTCTAGCGGCCATGCTTCACGCACGGTGTCCACTTAACAAGTAACCATGGCTCGCCAGCCCTGTCCTCTACCGCCTCCTCCCTTTAAATGCAGCGTTCGTTTTAGCAAAAGACGCCGCCCGTGTGAATGGCTCCCTTTCGCCAAGCCAGATTGTTGCAACCTAATGGGACAATGACGCCCGGGTACGAAACACGGTGCGGAGACTGCGCACGGTATGGCACCATCGAGAACCCCGCCCCTTCTTGCCGCCCCCCACTCCCTAACTTCACAGCGGAAACCGTTTTCGACAACCCCCAATCCCCACGCTAGTCGTACGAGGGCTCCTTCATACCTGATGGTGAGCGTGACCCCCTTGAGGACAAGGTCCGTCTCCGGGCGATACCGCATCGTCACTCCTTCCCGGAATTCAATGCGCCCCTCCCACGGCCAGCCAGTGGTGAGCAGGAGTCGATCGTCGGGACAGGTCGCCAGCTGCGTGTCCTCGCCAGGAGACGCGGGCAGCGTCGTACCCGTCAGTCCGGCCAGCTGGTGGTAGTACGGATGCCGCGGCCTTCCAGGAAAACGGCGTTTTGGGCGCGCGGGGGGGGTGTACTCGTTGTCATGCATGGCCGTAGTCGTATGACCATAGACCCTCGCATCCCTACAATTCCGGAACGGAGCACGTCGGGTGGGGTGGGGGGGTGCGGTCGTTGGGGCGTCTCGGGTGTATACTTCGTATATGGTTTTGGTGGTGATGGTGTTAGGGGTGGTAGGTGTTGGTGTTGGTGTTGGTGTTGGTGTTGGTGTTGGTGTTGTTGGTATTGGTGTTGGTTTTGGTGTTAGTGATGGTGTTGGTATTGTTGATGTTGGTGTTGTTGATTTTTCCGTTCGTGGTTAGTGCCGCCGTTTGGAAAGCCCGGCTGACTTTCGACATGGGAGGAGGTAATAGGGATGGTTCTCTTGTGCGTGGTGGTGGTGATGGTGGTGTTTTTGTTTGCTGTCGTGTGTGTTGCGTGTGTTGTGCTTGTTTATTTATGTTTTCGTTTTGTTCGGTGTCGAAAGTTTTTTCTTTGTTTTTTGTAACGAATTCGAGCTTCTACTTTTGACGACGCCAAACAAACAGGGCCCCCAGAAGGTATACCTTTTTTTGGCTTCCTCACAAATTCTAATAACGCACATGAGTTGACGACATGTACAACTATCCTGCTGCAAGAGTGACTTCCTAGCGATACCTTGCACCTCTCCACCCCACCTCCGTTCTTGCGCCCGACGTTTTCAGCAATCATCCCGGACACTGTGCGAAGGGGCTTGATGGATGCCCTGAGGGAGCACATCAAGGCGCTGTGCATGCACTGGGTGGCAAACGTGCGGGATGCGGTTCGCCTGAATCAGGTACGAGAAGAAGCAGGAGGAGGAGGAGGAGGAAGAGGTGGGGGATGCTTCGGGCTTTGGGAAGGAATCTCCTCAATACCCCCGGTGCGGCTTTTGACACGTGTTTAGAGGCGTTTTTATGTGCAGGGCTGTCCACCGGTCGAGTCAGCTCTCGCGGGCCGGGTCAGCTTGGGTCCGGTCGGGTCAGGGTGACCCGGCCCGACCCGTGAGATTTGGAAAACTTCCTGACCCGACCCTGCCCAACCCAACCCGATCCGACCCGACCCGACCCGACCCGACCCGACCCATAAACTATGAAGAAAACCTCCTGACCCGACCTGCGGGTAGGATAGAGTCACTACCCATGAAGGGCTCTGGTTGTTGTATAGTGTATTGTATTGCATGGTTTCGAATTCGTTTCTCGTCCGATGTCCATGACTACAGGGCGATGCTGCTGGCCTGTGGCCCCGGGCTGCGAAACGGAACGTCGGCGCTGGGCTGACGTACCCCCCCGGTGTGAAACCGTCATTTGCGAAGGCGATGCTCAAGGGGAGATGGCCCGTCATGGCTGCGGCGGCTGCGGCGGAATTAAGCAGGGCAGGCGCCGCGGACAGTAAGGATGCGGCCCCGTTTTTGCTTTCGGTGTGCGTCTGCGGGCTGTTGGCTGCCGAGGAGGGGTGAGCGAGCGTGCCTGATTGGTTGCTCTGGATGAAACTGCCATTCGGTCGACGTTGAGGGGGGTCGGCTTGATGGAGATGGAGATGTGTTGATGAGTTGATGTGTTGATGTCGGTGTTGATGTCGGTGTTGATGTTGATATGTTGGGGTATTGATGTCGGTTGCGATGTTGATATATTACAGTAGACTATTAATAGTATGTTGATGTGATTGTGGATGTTGATGTTGGTATGTCGGAGTTGACCTACATACTAAAATATGTTGATATGTGGGGGGAGTTCCCAATTTGCGAGCAGTGTTAGCGCTCTTATCTCCGTATCGCTCTTATCACAGATTGTTTATCAGGTCCTCGAAACCAAAAACTAAATGATTGCAACCTCAAAACCAAAAACTAAATCATTATTTAGAATACCCCTGTCGCAGCACGTGCGTTCACTTCTATCATGAAGGGGGGGCTAAAAAACCCTTCAAAACAACTGCAATGCTACTAGTAGTGTCGCAATGTTAGTGCTGCAATGTTGATGTTGCATGGTACACAAAAAAACTATTTACGGGGGACCATAGTAAATAGGACCAAATATTGTTAGCAAAAATAGGGAAATGTACAGGTTAAGGTGTCTACAGTGGGTTCTATTGTGTCTACAGTAGGTCCTATTAACTGTGGACCAAATATTGTCAGCAAAAATAGGGAAAAATGTAGGTTTTGGTGTCTACAGTAGGTCCTATTGTGTCTACAGTAGGTCCTATTAACTATCGTCCCCCGTAATACCAGGTATATACAGTATTGCCCTATTCTTACGGACGATATTTGGTAATTTACTACGTAATAGGTGTTGTACACCGGTATGTAGGTTTTAATATCGGCGTCACAAGGCGTGACGAGTCGATTTGACCGCTTTCACTCCGATATCTCTTATTGTCACCGCTCTTAAAGCGGGTACCCCACGAATATGTCGATTTTGTTGATGCTAATGTGTCGATTTTTATCGATTTCTGCCTCGATTTAGATGTCAACGCCCAGGCCCAGGCCCACGCCCAAGCCCTGCCGCTGCCACGCGCGGCGGGAAAGTGTCCGAAGCGTTGTTTCACACATGGGGAAGATAAGGATCTAGATGACCTAGATTGATCATCTAGATAGATCATCTAGATAGATCATCTAGATAGATCATCTAGATAGATCATCTAGATAGATCATCTAGATAGATCATCTATTGATACATCTCCACCTGTCGTTGCGAGAGGTCTCGCAGGATCTGCATACATAGGTAGTACAGATCTGACCCAAGAAACATGTGCTAGATCATGATCTAGATCATCGATGATCTAGATGGTGATCTGTCCGATGTGTGAAAGGTTTAAGCACAATGCCATCACGCCATCACGCCACCACCCTCTGCTGGATCCTCTTACCCACCTTTTTTGCTGTGTTGGGGTTGTTTGTTTTTTTTTCGATTTTATTCTTGGTCGTTTTGTTCTTCACGGTTTTGTACTTGGTCGTCCTGTTCTTCACGGTTTTGTTCTTGGTCGTTTTGTTCTTCATTTCGTTCTCGGTCGGTTTGGTTGTTTTGTTGATCGTATTTTATTCATGGTATTTTTGTTCTTTGTTTTGTTCTTCACGGTTTTATTGTTCGTCGTTTTGTTCTTCGTTTTTGGTCCTCGTCGTTTTGTTACTTCGTTTTGTAGGTCGTTACTTTCTTCGTTTTGATCATCTTTTTTTTTATTTTCGTTTTTTTTCTTTGCTTCATTCAGGCTTAGCCGTCGTCGAGATGTCGGTTCCCGCCGATACGCTCGTCTTTTCTTGGGACCGACCGGCGGAAAATTTGGCCCCGGCTCCGGGGGCGACGGTGCTACGGGGGACGACGGAGGGGAGGAGGACGAGGGGGAAACCGCGGAACACGCCTCCCTAATGTTTCTCACGGCCCTTAGGTAAGTTGGGAGCAAACATGTCTGTTGACGGGTCACGACCCGATCCGCGGGTCGGGTTGGGTCGGAGTCAGGAGGTTTTCCAAATCTCACGGGCCGGGTCAGGTCGCGTCGGGTCAGGAGGGTTCCTAAATCTCACCGGTCGGGTCGGTTCGGGTCACCGTGACGCGACCAGACCCGTCCCTCGAGGTTTGACCCGACCCGTGAACAGCCTGCCTGAAAATAGGTCTATTGACGGTCATACGTCACAACCAGAAGTCGGTGTGACGCCGGTTCGTGTCACCAGATACAATTGATGACTTCACGTGACGGTGACGGTGTCCCCTATCCCCTACAAGAAAACGCCTACCAACGTTTGTAGAAACCCCTACTGTAGATACCGATATGAGCAACATACACGTTTATTGTCAACTTTTCACAAACGGGGACGTTGTATTTTGATCCCCTTGTTAGCCCGTCATATGGCGTCACGCCTGGCGTTGGTATTTCCCGGTACGTCACGAGCCTAGGTTGCCGTCATTGGACGTATTGTATTAGGCCGTGTCGGGTAGGTGGGGTACGGTAGGTTTCGCAGTAGGTGTTAACAGTAGGTGTTAGCAGTAGGTGTTTCAGTAGGTGTCGCAGTAGGTGTACAGTAGATGTTGGCGTAAGGTGTTGTTGTAGGTGTTACAGTAGGTGTCGCGCTACGGTAGGTGTCGCAGTATGGCAGAAGGTGTTGGTGTAGATGCCGAAGTATGTATCGCAGTAGGTGTTGCAGTAGATGTCGGAGCGGGTATTTGTGAGGGCGTCGCAGTGTGTTTTCGTCCCATTTTTTCTGGGCGTCAGATGTTTGAACGCACCAACCGGGGTCACACAGGGGGAAGGTAA